>WNWK01001352.1:27829-49713 GCA_009830355.1 Cherax destructor
AGAGAGAGAGCATTGCGAGGAGAGAGAGAGAGCATTGCGGGGAGAGAGAGAGCGCAGGGCGGGGAGACGAGGAGAGAGCGCAGGGCGGGGAGACGAGGAGAGAGAGAGCAGGGCGGGGAGACGAGGAGAGAGCAGGGCGGGGAGACGAGGAGAGCGAGAGAGAGCAGGGCGGGGAGACGAGGAGAGCGAGAGCATAGCGTGGAGGAGAAGTGGGGCGAGGAGATGAGAAAGGCAAGTCCTGAGACAAAGGGAGAGAGAGGGAGCGAGGAGACGAGAGGAGAGGGGATGAGGAGAAAGTTGGAGCAAGGAGATGATAAATTGTGGATGTGAGGGTTGTGTAGTAACCCTGTATATACTGTAGTACAGTATTAGCGATGAATTAAGCAACATACTGGGAACATGGGAAAGTTATTTATCGGGATCAATTGATGAATGTTTGTGGAGTAACACTCATCAGTGTCCCTACACAGATTGAAGACATTGAGGTATTGTATTGTATAACACTTGTGTTTCATTTTGAATCCATCATCACACAAAATAAAATATAAACATGTATGGTTGCTTATAGTTTAGGTCATCTTAATAACTGAAGCAGGCCTAGTAAAAATCCACAAAAAAAGACAGGGAGATAGGAGGCCCCTACCCATCCTCAATAAAAGCACCATTTTCACAACTTTGAGACCTATTTCAGGCCATTTCTGGTCTGAAACTGACCAAAATCAACTCCAGTTCGTAAGTGTATCTTCTGGTCTGTCAGTTGACACCAGCAAACAGCCAATAAAATCATGAAAACCACCCTAGAAAATACCTCAAGATCACTATTTTAACCCACACACAAGGTTCGAGGTTTGTTGTTCTCATCGTACATTGTATGAGGGCAGGAATTTATTTTTATTATACTGTGCACACCACACAGGTCCAGTCTCATGTCTAGGCCCAAATTGATTGCTCATGATGTATTTGAGGACACTATGATTACGACCTTAGATCTTCATAGCAACACAGGCCTCAGTGACGTAGATCTACATGAGACAATGAAAGGGTTAAAATACTGTATCTTAATAGAATACATTAGCAGAAATTACTTAAATAGTTACCAAATATTGAACATAAAAGTTTAATCAACATGTGAGGTGGACACATCACGTGAAATTTTTGTAAAAGTATGAAGCAGCTTGGTGCACTAGTACAGGATCTGCATTATCCTTCTTGAACAGTTTATTTGAAAGTTAAAATGAAAATAACCTAATGCAATTCAAGGAACTGTCCAAATAAATGTAAGAAAAATATAGAAAACTTTACAGTATGTACATCCTGATTTGGGTACAGAATGCAATTTCTACTTATGTTGTATTCCATTTTTCCTATAAAAAAGATATTACCCACCTGTAGAATATAAATTGATAGCTTTTATTGGTAAAAACTGTTAACTTGTGCAAAAACTAATTTTTACATGAATGTTTTACTTTTTTCCGTTGTTTTTTATGATTGTTATTACTTGTTTTCCATTGGTTTTTAATTATATGTATTCGATTATACACTATGGTAATATACTGTATACATAATCAAGACTATTTGATAATTTTTTTATTTCTAATTGTTTTCATTATTTTATATGCTATTAAAATTGTCCATATGTTGTATTTACTGGTACAGTATAATGGTTGTCATCTTAACTTTGATAAGCCAAGCTTTTTCATTTTAGCATAAAATCGTGGACAGATTTTTGGTGTATTGTATGCTTTTCTTTTGATTGTTACTGTAATTGTGACTGGATCATTTTTTTTATACGAAGCTATTTTGTAGGCTCTATTGCCTTGTAAGTAGGCCACTTCTGATTCTGTTGTGTAATTGGTTCTGTTTTTATGTTCTCTTTTAGACACTTTCAAGTGGAATAACTAGCTGTGGCTTGCCAAATATAAATAACATAGTAATTGCAAACAACTCGAGGAATGAACAGGATTCTAACCATCATGGTGTAATTAGAGAACTGGCCTGCTAATTTTGGGAATCCTGTCCACTGCACGAAAACTAATGTACAGTGGAACCTCAGTTGTCGAATATAATTTGTTCCAGATGTCAATTCGACAACCGATCAATTTTTTCTATAAAAAATAATGTAAATAGAATCAATCTGTTCCTGACTACTACATAAAACTGTAAAAATGAATACTAAAAGGAACTTTAACTGAAATACTGTATGTAAATGAAAATTTAACTGCCTCTTACCTGCCAGAGAAGAGCTAATGGCATATTGGAAGCAGGAGGTGGAGGAGAGGAAGGGGTATGTTACTGTTTGGAAGGAGAGTCGCCTTCTATTAATATGTATGTCAGGCAACTGTCCTTCTGCTGTTTCTCTTTGCCTCTTTTCACCACTAACACCTTGTTCTGACTCGCTGGTTCTTTGTCTCCCTTAAAACCTGTCCAGTGAGGTTTGTTTCAGGCTCTGTTTTAACACTTGTCTAAATTGAGACATTACACTGTCATTGCACATTTTAGAGAGACGAATGGCCACTGCTTTTTCTGGATGGTATTTTTCAGCAAACTCCTACACTTTATGCCATTTAGCACATATTTCTTTGACAAGTGCAATGGACACATCATCCTTCCTTCCTCTTCCTCTGATGACAGCTCTTCCGCTGCAATCTGTTGCTGCTCCTTCTGAAGGTCTACAAGTTCTTCGCTCCTCCACATCATCTTCAGTCACCTCTAGGTCCAAGGTCTTCCCCAGGGACACAATATCCTTTTCAGTTATAAAACTGAACTCATCCAGAAACTCATTTTCCAGGCTTGGAGGGTAGGAGCAAAGACCTTATGAACCCACTCAGTAAAAAATTGTCTTGTTACCCAAGCTTTCATGTTGGCTCTCCACATTACAGCCAGTTTTTCATAACATTGTTGTCCTTAAAAACTCTTGGATTTTTGGAATGATAAACAAGTAAGGGCTTCAATTTCAAGTTCCCACTTGCATTACCACACAGTAACAGAGTGAGTCTTTCATTGGCTTGTGTCCTGGCATTGACTTTTCCTCTTCAGTTATGTAGGTCCTCTTAAGCATTTTCTTCCAGAGGAGGCCTGTCTCGTTACAATTAAACACTTGTTGGGGGACAAACTCTTCAGCCTCTATGTACTCTTGAAATTCAGTAACATACTTTTCAACAGCCACTTTGTCAGCACTGGCAGCCTCCCCATGTCTAACCACACTATGAATGCCACTGTTTTTCTTAAAATTATCAAACCAACCCCTAGTAGAAAGTGTCTTGAGCACATGACCCGATCCGTTTGCATTGTCGGTCGACAACCAAGAGAATGGACGAAAATTAGGACATTTTTTTCTCAAGTTCCTCTTTCAAAAACCAATTTGTTTGACAAGTAATGCTGTCAACAACCAAGGTTCCACTGTATTTTGGTTACTGCAGTCCAAGAAAGAAGGATCTTCATATCCCATAAACCCGGCCTTGTCAACTTCTACTCACGCAAAAGGAATAGTACAGTGTGTAACAAGTGTCTAATACAATTAAATATCTTCACTGAAGATTCGAAGGCATTTGAAAGTATTAAGACAAGATAAGATTTGTTTGGATTTTTAACCCTTTGGGGGTTGACAGGCCTTCTCGGAAACACGTTCTCAGGGTCGAAATGTTTTTGGAAAAAAAAATTTATGAAATGATAGAGAATCTTTTTCCGATCATAACGACACCAAAAGTATGAAATTTGAATGAAAACTTGCGGAATTATGCTCTCGCGAAGCTATCGGTCTCGAAGATGTTTACGCATTGGCGATTTTGCCACTTTGAGCCCTATTTTTGGCCAATTCCAATGTTCTAGTCCACTAAAATCATAGCTATTTCGCTAGAACTCCATTTCTTCTATCGATTGAGTACAAGAAACCGCCTATTTACCAATTTCAACTACCCAAAATAGTGGTCAGAAAATGGCAATTTGGCCAATTTCACATAAATTTCAAACGATGCCAATTTCAAAATAGGGTCCAGAATAAAAAGGCAGACATTCCTGGCACTAAAATAACATCATCTCTGTTCATTAGTCACGTCTCCAGGCCCCTCTTACATTACTTTCGCTTTCCATTTTGAATTTTTATTCTCACAAAAAATAGAAGATTTACTGTTATGTATACAACTGCATCATTGTAAAAATGGTATAAATAATATCAGCACACTTGATGTGTATTGGACACATGGTGTGATTTGTTTACTCTTTAACATCGGCCAAAATCGAACATTTTCGCTACTTTGAGCTCAATTTCAAGGTACAGTGGTACCTCGAGTTACGATGGTCACCAAAATCGCCCTTTTATGTAAGTTTATTTTTTTGAATGTTTTTGTAGGTATATTTTTGGGGGTTTAAAAGGACTAGTCTATTTTACATTATTCCTTATGGGGATAAATTCGTTTGGTAATGGCACTTGAACAGCATTCTCGAACGAAAAAATATCGTAACTCGAGGTACCACTGTACTTGTCATTGTCAAACCAATCAAAATCATCCCTATTTCTGTAATATACTATCTTCCATTCTATCAAATGAAACCAAGAAAACGAGAATACATCAATAAATACCATACGAAAATAGACTGCAAAGTCGCTGTTTTAAAAGAATTAAATGGTCAGTTGTTTTTTCTCATTATGCAGTGTGTGCTGTAGGATTTTTTTTATACTGCTCACACTGACCACACAGACCCATTCTTTCATATGTAGGCCTACCAGCCGTTTCCCGCTTAATTTGAGGCCGCTAGAATCTGCGCGTACTGTGTTGTGGGGGTTCTTTGCATAGATTTGGTAATAAATACTAACGATGAGCTTGGTATGGTAGTGTTTTAATGAGGCGTTAGATACATGGGAGCTGAGAGCCTATGCCTATGTCCGCCTGCTATGCCTATCCGAGTGGAACTGACTGCTAGGCCGCACGGCACTGGGGCGTTCAAAAGGCAGGCCTCTGATTGGCTAATGCCAGATCACATGGGCAGAGGTTGGTGATCACGTGAACAGCAATGGCTTAGCCGTTAGAAATACGAACCGTACAGCTCGGGCATGCTACGTATGGCATCTCGACATACAACTATACAAACTAAGGACAACAGGCATACAACTCTCAGCTGATTCTATACAATGTCAAAGTACACAACAGTTGAACATTATACTTCACAAGGATATTATCGTGATGGAACAATCTACATTACTATATGATGCATCATGATACATAGGAATTATTTAAATGAGCTCATACTAGAAAATCATGATAAAAGAGATAAAAAAAAAATTTTGTTTGATCGAACTGTCTTCATGTGATCTACGAATTCTGAGGAAATATATTTACAAGAAGGTAGTGATTAACAGACAAGGTAGATCTGGTGCACTCAAATCTATACTGTTAATTCTCAGAACTCGGAGAGAACGTGAACACGTAAAATTTTTTTTTTTTTTTTAATAATACTAAGTAGATATTATAACGCATGGATGTAAACGCTTACTACATATTTATCTATACAGGTTATTTACATTTAACCCCAACTCTGCTAGGGTGAGATTGATATAGGCTGTATGATTATCATCTCTGGGTGGATCAAACTCTGTTACAATAGGTAACTCAACTTCTAATTGAGGAGGATCTACACTGGTATCCACAAATGATACTTGAGGATTTCTCAACACTTGTCGTGTACGTAGGGTATAACGACATTCAGGTTGATCTGACTGATCATTAGAGGTAGAGGGAACAGCAACAGGAGAATTATCATATTGTGTCTCACTTGTCCGATTGTCAGGGGTGTCAGGGACTTCGTCATCATCATCGCATACTAACTGCATATGATCTAAATGCGATTCTTTAAACTGACCCGTACTAATTTCTCTAACTTTATACAGTGGTACCTCGAGTTACGATGGTCCCCCAAAATCGCCCTTTTATGCAAGTTTATTTTTTTAAATGCTTTTGCAAGTATATTTTTGGGGTGTAAAAGGACTAGTCTATTTTACATTATTCCTTATGGGGATAAATTCGTTTGGTAATGGCACTTAAACAGCATTCTCGAACGAAAAAATATCGTAACTCGAGGTACCACTGTACTTGTTGCCATTAATATGTTCGACTACTCTATAATACGGCACCGACCCCGAGAGGGTTAACCTGGGGGAAGGTTAGCCACCCAGGATAACCCAAGAAAGTCTGTTCATCATAGTGTACACTGTCTTATTTCAATTGGGGTTCTTCAATCTTGTCCCCCAGGATGCGACTCACTAGTAGACTAACACCCAGGTACCTACTTACTACTAGGTGAAGAGGTATAGCGGGTGTAAGGAAACATGCCCAATGTTACCACCTGGCTGGGAATTGAACCACAGACAGTCATTGTTATTGCATGGAAAAATATAATTTCTTCAATTAAAAAAAAGAACTACTGGCATCTACACAGCCCACAACCAATTTGACCCTTCCAATAAGATACACCAGCTCTGACAGTAAAGCTAGTCAAAAAAGGTATCCTTTAGTTAGTATACACAAGTCAGTACAGTCATCCCTCGGTTTTCGATTTTAATCCATTCCAGATGGATCGGCTAAAACCAAAATCGGCGAAAACCAAAACTATTTTCCCCATAAGAAATAATGGAAATTCAATTAATCCGTTCCAGAAACCCAGAAGTTTGGAAAAAAATTTTTGGGGGGGCCTTAAAGATAGATTTACATGCACAAATGAATGAACTGAATGTGGCACTTACCTTTATTGAAGACTGATGTTGCTGGATGGGAAAGAGGGGAGAGGGAAGA
Source organism: Cherax destructor (assembly GCA_009830355.1). Classification (NCBI taxonomy): domain Eukaryota; kingdom Metazoa; phylum Arthropoda; class Malacostraca; order Decapoda; family Parastacidae; genus Cherax; species Cherax destructor. The sequence continues at coordinate 34,615 of WNWK01001352.1, forward strand.
GACCCTAATTTTTGGAAGGGGAATCCCCCTCCATAAGGACTCTAGGTACCAAGTCCTTATCCGGGGTCACTTCCCTGCATGCCTGCTACACACCCTCCCTGCCTGCTACACTCCCTCCGTGCCTGCTACACTCCCTCCCTGCCTGCTACACTCCCTCCTGCCTGCTACACTCCCTCCATGCCTGCTACACTCCCTACATACATGCTACACTCCCTACATACATGCTACACTCCCTGCATACCTGCTACACTCCCTGCATACCTGCTACACTCCCTGCATGCATGCTACACTCCCTGCATGCATGCTACACTCCCTGCATGCCTGCTACACTCCCTCCCTGCCTGCTACACTCCCTCCGTGCCTGCTACACTCCCTGCCTGCTACACTCCCTCCGTGCCTGCTACACTCCCTCCATGCCTGCTACACTCCATGCCTGCTACACTCCCTACATACATGCTACACTCCCTGCATACCTGCTACACTCCTTGCATACCTGCTACACTCCCTGCATGCATGCTACACTCCCTGCATGCATGCTACACTCCCTGCATGCATGCTACACTCCCTGCATGCATGCTACACTCCCTGCATGCATGCTACACTCCCTGCATGCATGCTACACTCCCTGCATGCATGCTACACCCCTGCATGCATGCTACACTCCCTGCATGCATGCTACACTCCCTGCATGCATGCTACACTCCTGCATGCATGCTACACTCCTGCATGCATGCTACACTCCCTGCATGCATGCTACACTCCTGCATGCATGCTACACTCCCTGCATGCATGCTACACTCCCTGCATGCATGCTACACTCCCTGCATGCATGCTACACTCCCTGCATGCATGCTACACTCCCTGCATGCATGCTACACTCCCTGCATGCATGCTACACTCCGCATGCATGCTCACCCTGCATGCATGCTACACTCCCTGCATGCATGCTACACTCCCTGCATGCATGCTACACTCCCTGCATGCATGCTACATCTCCCTGCATGCATGCTACACTCCCTGCATGCATGCTCACTCCGCATGCATGCTACACTCCCTGCATGCATGCTCCACTCTTAAACTCCATCGTGTTTCTCACTTTCACTATCATATTTTTCTATTATTTCTTTCTTCATTTCTACAGTGTTCCTCACTTTCTTTACTAAAGAAGTGGCACTAGGAGCTTTCTTTGGGCCCATGGTAGCTTATTTAGTAGTCACACACAATAATCAAGGCCCAAAAACAATGAATTGTTAATAAATGTTTTGTATAAACATCTGGGGTGATGTTCACTCAAGTGTAAACAATGCTAGACTGCGTGACAATGTGCGTGGGAGGTGCGTGGGTGGCGGGCCTATGGCCTTTGTATGTGCGCGGCACTGGTGGACAGGTCCCATACGGTCTGCGAAAACTAAAACAATCGGCGAAAACTAAGACAAATTTTCCCTGAAAAAAGTCGGTGAAAACCAAAATCGGCGAAAACTGGGACAAGTGAAAACCAAGGGATGACTGTATCCCTTAATACACCAGCACTTAGTTTGCAGCAATTGAGAGTTACATTCTTAAGTTATTGGCATTTAAAGTTTCAAGCCTATCAGATAAGGCATTCACAAATTATTGCATAACAGTCAACATAGAACTGGATAGTATTTTAATTTTTACCAATTTCTTTAATAAAATTGGTAAATTAGTAACTAGGAGCCTAAATTTAATCCCAACTTTTCTCTAGGTAAGAGGTCAAGGTTTGAAGTCGTTGAGAATAGGCATTCTCCCATTATTGCACAGAATTCAACAATTCCAAGCTTAATTTACTATGTTAATAAATTAGTAAGTTGCATCTAAACAACCATTAAAGATTGAAGCTGATCAGAAGAGACATGTTCAAGTTATATTATGGAAAAAAATACCCTAAAAAATTAAAACAAAATGACCACATTTGCAGCTACACACTCCAGCAACAATCACAACCTTTCCCTAGGCTAGACCTGTGAGAAAGTTTGAAGCTGATCAGAGGAGAAGTATTCAAGATATTGCACAGAAACCAAAATCAGGCTTGGCTTTATAAAACTGACAAAAGGGCAGCTGCCCCATCCCAGTAGTTCCGTAAGCCTTATCCCTAGTTCACCAGCATTGAAAATTTGAAGTTGATTGGATAAGTTATTCTTAAGCTACGCATGAAAACCTTGGAAAAAGATTAGACTGGTGTACCTGAAAATATGACTGGCTCTACAATAAGCAGGCTGAAAATATAATATTTATGGGCTCACTAAAGTCATGAAACTTTAAAATTCAATAAAAATGAGAGCTTCCTTCTGTTCTCTTCTCAAACAGATTTCAGCTTTTTACAGTAAAATGGTAGCAGAAATGAAAATGCAGTTTTCTGCATATGATAGCTCAACTAATGGTGTTTTTATGCAATTTCATGGTTGTCTTAATCTAATGCAATCTCAAAATGTGCACCTCTAGTGATCCTTAACATCTCTTGATTGATAACTCCAGTTCTAGGTGTTGACCAACATATCCAGTGTGACTTTTCCAAATACCATCATTTTTTCTAGCAAGGAGTGTTTTATTGTTTGCAATTTTTATCTGGAAAAAACAATCCTTCATAAACTTCTAGACAAAGTTTATGGGTGTAAAGTAAGATGAGCAAGGGTGATGCCATTTAATGGTTCCATTACACCTAACCCATTTTCCTGGGACCTTCATGTTTTGATAAATACTGTATACAGAGAAATGCATTTTCATGTCTTTTTCATTCATTATTGTAATAAATATTTTAAATAAAAATTTATTTAAAGAAACTGGAATTTGCCTACAGTGAACTTGATTTAGTGAACTAATAGGGAAAGAGTGGGTGGCAGGTAATGGCAGTTGTGGTAGATAGATATGAGATTGCTTTGTTGTGATTGTAACAAGTAACACTTTTGTAACCAGTAGACCTTGTCCATTTCCAAATCAAGTGACCTAGTGGATTTTGTTCTATACAGTGGACCCCCGGATTTCGTCAATAATTCGTTTCAGAATGTTGTTCGAGCGCCGTTACCAAACAAATTTGTTCCCATAAGGAATAATGTAAATTAGATTAGTCCTTTTAGACCCCCAGAAATACACTTACAAAAATACACTTACATAATTGTTCGAGTTGGGAACAGTACGAAATCCGGGGGTCCACTGTATTTCCAAAGTCCGTTAAATTGAGGGTTTACTGTAACTCCTGTGATCTACCAGACAAAGGGTTGAAGTAAAAATTTTCAAATTGACACTTAAACACTCCAGTAACAATCCAAAGCTTCTTCTTAGTAGGATTCACCAGTGGAGAATGGTCTACAGTATAGTACATATAAAATTGACCAGAGGGCATATATGCATGTCACTAAGTGCATGAACCTTTCTTTAGTTACAATACACCTTGAAAATTTGAAGGTACTTGAATGTAGTGTTCTTAACTTATAAATAAAATCTTTGGGGAATGAGAAAAAAGAAATTCTGTCAACCACACAAAGGTACCCTTGAGAGACACCAAAATAATAAACCAGGGAAGTCTTGATAAACAATACATATTTACATTTGAAGTACAGTAGATCATTCAATATTATATCTTGTGTAATGACTGAGTGTTTGTACCTTTACATTGACAAGGCAATGTGTGATGGTAGATTGATGTGCTAGTTTGTCATTGTCGATAAGCATAGATTAAAGTTGCTTTAAAAAAATGCACTTTTTTTTTTATTCTTTCTCATGTTAGTGGAAGTTGTTTATATCTTCGCTATCTGGATTTGAGATTGTACTTGTTTGCAAGATCATCATGTGAAAATTTAGCCATGAGCCATCTTGTCATTTTCATAAATTTTTGGTAGTACAGTATTTAACCATTTCACTATTGATATCTCCAAAATGAAAGCCCCTTCTATGTCACCATTTTTTTAGGAAAATAAAGTAATTGTATCTTCTAAAATGTTAAGAGAAGCATTTTCTAAAATTAATGACACCAAATATGCAAAAATTGATGTAACATTTAGAATATTATGCAGGCATGAAGGTGAAGGCTGGGGAGCACTTTACCCAACATTGATTCTGCTCACTTTGAAGCCTATTTTAGGATATTTCCAGTGCTCAAACTGATGCAATTCCTGGCTATTTTGCTAGTATGTCTTGTATTCTATTCATTGATAATAAGAAACTGCCCATTCAACTATCATAACTACCCAAATCTTGGCAGGCTTACAGTATTTTCAACAAATTCCCATTTGTGGAATCCAAAATGAGCACTAGGCTTTCCAGCAACTAAAGCAACCTTTCTGTTCATCAGTCACATTCTTAGGCCTCTCCTATATGACACTTGCCCTCCATTTTGAATCCATCATTGGAAAAAAAAATCAGTGTTTTCCCCTATTTTTCTGCTAATAAACCATAACCAAGAATGCCTGGTCATGATTTAGGCTAACCCAATAATTGAAGCAGACCTAGTAATAACCTAGAAACCATAGTGGGGGTAGGGAATGCCTATCCTTCTTCAGGAAAATCTATTATTTCCATGTATTTCAGGCCATTTCCAGTCTGAAACCAACCCAAATCATCATCATTTCACTAGGATGTCTTTCATTCCATCAGTTGGCACCAAGAAATATAATAACCACCCTAGAAAACTCCCCAAAGTCAAGATTTTAACTCGAACATAGTCAGATGTTAACAGTGTGTGGGGGCAGCAGCAATTTTTTTTTTTTATTGCACACTTCCCCACACAAATCCATTCTCATATCTAGGCCAAAATTTGCTGCTCCCAGCATATTTGAGGGTGCTGTGATTATGCATAGATTTCTGCAAGTGTCACTGGCTCCAATCATGTAGAACTGTGTGAGGGACAGTGAGAGAGTTAAAAGATGTTAAGAGAAATGAAATTATGTAGGAGAAACATGTACAGTAGCATTTTTACACTTCTCTTTTTAGATGAAAATATTTTGCATATTTTTATGTAAAGAATTTTCAAAAAATTTCCTACTTTTTTAATGCTGTTATACAGTACAGAAATACAGAACTGTACCTTTTTCTTCTACATATGGACTAAACCAAGTTTTTCTTTAGAGCATTTTGTTGTGTTTATTGTTCATTAGTTTTAATAAATACTAAAATGTAAATTAATTTTTTTTTTAGAAATTGAAATGCTTTTCATTTTTTTGCATTTATCAGTACAGTGGTACCTTGGCATATGAACAGCTCCCAACTCGAACAATTATGTAAGTGTATTTTTGTAAGTGTATTTTTGGGGGGGTTTGAAACGCATAACTCTAATTTACATTATTCCTTATTGGGAACAAATTCGTTCGGTATTGGCACTCAAACAGCCTTCTGGAATGAATTAAGCTCATAATCCGAGCTACCACTGTACAGTGGACCCCCGAGTTTCGTAAAAACTTCACTCCTGAAGTCTGCTCAAGTGCCATTACTGAACGAATTTACCCCCTTAAGAAAAAATGTCACGTAGGTTAGTCTATTTCAGACCCCCAAAAATACTTTTCCATAAGCACTTACAATATTATACTTACATAAATGTACGATTTCCGGGGTTTACGAAACTCGGGGGTCCACTGTATTTTGAATCATTTTCAGCTGCACCACAGTTATTTATCTAATATTTATTTGGACCATTTAAGTCAATGAGCAAAAAGTGATCACAATATGTAATGTATCTAATTATTTTTTGAATATTAAAGTGAGTGGTGGTGATAGTATACAGTATTTTATTTCTCTTGTTTGAAGAAAAGATACATGTTGCAGAACAAGCTTTTATTCAGACAGTATTTCACTCATTCAGATCTTTATCAAATAAGAGTAAGAATACAAAACACAATTGATTTCTCTGTTGAATCTCTCTCTCCAATTCTCTGATATTTTCTCCTTCCCTCCCTCCATCTCTGATCTCTCTCTTCTCTCTTATTTGCACCCTTCTTTTTCCCTTCATCCCTTTCCCTTCCCCTCCTGCTCCTCTTACCCTCTCCATTACATTGGTAAAACCAGCCTCTCTCTTTGGGATAGACTTAAGAGCACAACAAAAATGTTTGCTATGTTAACAGTAAATTCTCTTTTCTGTCATGTTAAATGATAGCCATCTTATAAACTGGTCCTCTGATAAAACTGTCTAGCACTCTTCTAGGCTTCACAGATGCTGTGTTGAGCCGGCTCATACACAACATTTCTAACTAGGAATGTGCCAGAGTACTGGTATCAGTAAGCATTAGCTAATTTGATGGTATCGGTATCAGCCTAAAATTGAGTATCTGTATCAGCAAACAAAGTGATATCATCCCATCCCTATTCCTAATATGAATCTTTATTCCAGTTTTGTTTTCATAAATGACTGTCTTTCTCATTATATTGTCAAATACTCTAATCTTCAGGACACTCCTGATTTGACCTGACCTGACCTGACCTTTGCCTTCTCACCCTTTTCTCTTGGTCTGTCTTCTGTTTTTCCTTCACTTTTTCTGTATTCTTGACTTTTTCTCCTTCGTTTACCTAGCAGAGGCTAGTAGGCCTAGTGTAATGCTTTTTTGCTTTTGTTACTTTATTGAGAATGGAGTTACCTGCTTGTCCATTCATCCACTTGAATAATTTATCCCCATTGACATTGTTACTTCTACTGCTGCAGCAGCAACAGCCACCACCAAAAGCAATTACTGCTACTGAGACTACTACAAAACCAGCAAAAAAATAAAATAAACAAAAATAACAAAAATCACCTGACAAAATAAACTAAAATAACAAAAACCAAAATAAAAGAAAGTCAACAAAATTTTACTGCTGCTACTGTACTATTACTACTACTACTGTACTATTACTACTACTACTGTACTATTACTACTAGTACTACTGTACTATTACTACTAGTACTACTGTACTATTACTACTAGTTCTACTGTCTAGTACTACTGTACTATTACTACTGTACTATTACTACTGTACTATTACTACTGTACTAGTACTACTGTACTATTACTACTGTACTATTACTACTGTACTAGTACTACTGTACTATTACTACTGTACTATTACTACTGTACTAGTACTACTGTACTATTACTACTGTACTATTACTACTGTACTAGTACTACTGTACTATTACTACTGTACTAGTACTACTGTACTATTACTACTGTACTAATTACTCTGTACTACTAATACTACTGTTACTATTACTACTAGTACTACTGTACTATTACCTAGTACTACTGTACTATTACTACTAGTACTACTGTACTATTACTACTATTACTGACTTACTACTAGTACTACTGTACTTACTACTAGTCTCTGTACTATTACTACTAGTACTACTGTACTATTACTACTAGTACTACTGTACTATTACTACTAGTACTACTGTACTATTACTACTAGTACTACTGTACTATTACTACTAGTACTACTGTACTATTACTACTAGTACTACTGTACTCTTACTACTAGTACTACTGTACTCTTACTACTAGTACTACTGTACTCTTACTACTAGTACTACTGTACTCTTACTACTAGTACTACTGTACTCTTACTACTAGTACTACTGTACTCTTACTACTAGTACTACTGTACTCTTACTACTAGTACTACTGTACTCTTACTACTAGTACTACTGTACTCTATACTTCTGTACTAGTACTACTAGTACTACGTCTATTACTACTAGTACTACTGTACTATTACTACTAGTACTACTGTACTATTACTACTAGTACTACTGTACTATTACTACTAGTACTACTGTACTATTACTACTAGTACTACTGTACTACTATGCTGCTCCTGCTGCTCTATGCTATAATATGTACTACCACCATTATACTACTATCATCACTACCTGGAGGGTGTTTGGGGGGTCAGTGTCCCCATGGTCTGGTCTATGACCAGGTCACATGGTGGATCAGGGCCTGATCAGCCAGGCTGTTACTTCTGGCTGTGCACAATCCATTGTATGAACCACAGCCTGGATGGTCAGGCACTGACTTCAGATATCTGTCCAGCTCCCTCTTGAAGACAGCTGGGGGTTTATTGGTAATCCCCCTTATGTATGCTGGGAGGCAGTTGAGCAATTTTGGGCCTCTTACTACTGCTACAATACTAATCCTTCTAATATAATACTACTACTACTATACTATTATACTACTATATTACTATACTACTAATACTACAGCCTCTCCTCACTTAGCGACGTACTCGTTTACTGACGACTCGGACTTATGACGGGGTCTCTGACCAGTATGCATACCTAAATAATATATATTAGAGCTGATTTCCTCTATTCTGTTTATTGTAATATACAGTACACTACTGTATAAACATTTAAAAATATACCAGAAATATTATAAATGGTGCAAAGATGACATTAAAACAATATCAAAGATGGTTGACACAAACCCACTACCATTATAGTATGCTCCTCACGTGGTATTAGGAATGGAACTCTGTCGTGAGAAGGGGCTGTACTGTAATAGTACTATATTACTGCTATACTACTACTATTACTACTATATTACTAATATTTCTGTACTGTTACAGTAGAACCTCGGTACTTGAACAGCTCCCTACTCGAACAATTCGGTATTCAGATGCTTTGTTTGGTAAAAATATCGCTTGGCACTCGACCAAACAAACACGACCTGCCAGAACGTCGCTGTAAACTATTTTGTGTTTCTTCACATTTTTTTGGTGTTTTTTATATTGTATAAATAAGTCGCCATGGGGCCTAAGAAGATTAGTGATGATAACCAACCAAAAAGAAAATTGGTTGAGAAAAATTCGTTCGGTACTCAAACAGATTGGCACTCAAACAGCCTTCTGGAACAAATTAATTTTGAATGTCGAGGTTCCACTATACGTACTACTATACTATTACTACTACTGTACTATTATTATTATTTTTATTATTATTTATTATTATTATTATAGATACTGTACCTGCATGTATCCATGAGTTCACCTGCTCCTAGTATATATATACACCAGTGTCTTTTGTATGACTTGGTAAAGTCCTAACAACAAAATTAAAATCAGCAAAAATGAAATGGTTTTCCACTAAAATCCTGTCTTGCAGTGTGTCTTTTCTTCAGCATTATCGGCTCTACACATTTTGGATTCACTCATTTGATTCTGGCATTGATAAATATGTTTAGTCGTAGTACAGTACTTTTTTTTCAGGCAGTGCGGTATTCCTTTATTAATTCTTAACTTGGTCACACTTGTGACTTCAGATTTCTACTCCTTAGAGAAGTGCTACAAGTGCAACCGTCCAGGTCACTTTGCTCGTGACTGCAAGGAAGAGGAGGATCACTGTTATCGTTGTGATGGCGTTGGTCATATTGCCAAGGACTGTGAACATTCCTCTGATGAACGTAAGTACAGTACAAAAGTTTCATTTTTAATTAGACTTCCAGGAATTTTAGGGTTAGTAAATAGTATTCTTTAAGTGGTTCTCAAACATGTCCTTTTTCTTTTTATAATTTTTTTTGGTGTGCACACTTATAATTTATTTAACTGGGCCATCAGTTAAAAATAAGATTTTATATATTTTATCGAAATACTATACAGTAGTTTACCTGTTGAGCAGAACCATTTCTAGCATGCTTAATACAACTATTATTATTATTATTATTATTATTATTATTAAGGGTGTGCTGAAGTATCTATATCATCCATTTATATGGTGTTAGTATCAGTGAAAAAGAGGCTGATACCAACCAATACTTTTAACAAATTAATATTACACATGTGCTGTGAGGATTACTCGCATCACTTACACTCATACTATCATTGTACATACACTTCAACTGGTTATCCATGATAACCTTATGAAGCAGAGAGCAATAAAGGACATCATTGCTAATTGTTGACAAATAGTGAGCCACTTCAATCAGTCTCCTCTAGCCTGCAGTAAACTAGAAACTCTTGAACAAAATGAGCTAACAAAGCACAAGCTCTTTCAGAAGATACCTACCTGCTAGAATAGCAGTTACTTAAACCTTTCATTGTCCAGACGTCCTGAATTAATATTGTTTTCAGTGTCCATTTAAAAAAAATCATTTGAAATGTAGTAGAGAATCTTTTTCAGAAAGCAGTGAAACCAAAAGTCTGAAATTTGATGAAAAACTAAGGGAATTATGCAGGTGCAGAGCGGTTGTGGCATACTTTACGAATCGGCAATTTCACCCACTTTGAGTCCTATTTTAATCCATTTCCGTTGTTCATTAGTCGAGTAACCAAGCTGCTTCAATATTACAATTGCATTCCATTTTGAATTCTTAATCACTCTCCATATCTCGGGTAATAAAATATAACCAGGAATGATTGATCACAGACCTATTAAAAATCCATAAAACAGACTGGGGATGTAGCGGGGGAGGGCCTTATCTGTCCTCAGAAATACAGTGGACCCCCGTTTAACGGAAAAACTTCATCCCAGAAGCCTGCTCAAGTGCCATTACCGAACGAATTTACTTCCTTAAGAAATAATGTCACGTAGGTTAGTCTATTTCAGACCCCCAAAAATGCACTTCCACAAGAGAGGGCGTATCTGTAACCGAATCAATCGTTATCCGAATCAATTTTCCCCATAAGAAATAATGGAAATAAAATTAATCCGTTCCAGACTTCTAAAAGTAGTAAAATAAAATATTTTTTAGAACTTTTTGACATTAAATAATACACAATTTAATGAACATTAAAGAAATACATGTAAATATACAGTATTACAATAACATGTCACTTACATTTATTGAAGAGTTGTTGATGTGGCGTGCCGTATGAGGCGACTAAAGTGCCGGGAGCAATAGGCTAGTAACCCCTTCTCCTGTACACTTCTTTCTTCTTTTAACACGTCGGCTGTTTCCCACCGAAGTGGGGTGGCCCAAAATGAAAAACGAAAGTTTCCCATTTTACATTTAGTAATATATACAGGAGAAGGGGTTACTAGCCCCTTGCTCCCAGCATTTTAGTCGCCTCTTACGACACGCATGGCTTACGGAGGAAGAATTCTGTTCCACTTCCCCATGGAGATAAGAGGAAATAAGAACAAGAACTAGTAGGAAAATAGAAGAAAACCCAGAGGGGTGTGTATATATATGCTTGTACATGAATGTGTAGTGTGACCTAAGTGTAAGTAGAAGTAGCAAGATGTACCTGAAATCTTGCATGTTTATGAGACAGAAAAGACACCAGCAATCCTACCATCATGTAAAACAATTACAGTCTTTCGTTTTACACTCACTTGGCAGGACGGTAGTACCTCCCTGGGCGGTTGCTGTTTACCAACCTACTACCTAAATTCTCCTGTACACATTTACTAAAAAAGAGAAGAAGAAAAACTTTATAAAACTGGGTTGTTTGAATGTGCGTGGATGTAGTGCGGATGATAAGAAAGATGATTGCTGATGTTATGAATGAAAAGAAGTTGGATGTCCTGGCCCTAAGCAAAACAAAGCTGAAGGGGGTAGGCGAGTTTCAGTAGGGAGAAATAAATGAGATTAAGTCAGGAGTATCTGAGAGAGTTAGAGCTAAGGAAGGGGTAGCAATAATGTTGAGGGATCAGTTATGGAAGGAGAAGAGGGAATATAAATGTGTAAATTCAAGGATTATGTGGATTAAAATAAGGGTCGGATGCGAAAAGTGGGTCATAATAAGCGTGTATGCACCTGGAGAAGAGAGGAGTGTAGAGGAGAGAGAGATTTTGGGAGATGTTAAGCGAATGTATAGGAACTTTTGAACCAAGTGCCAAATGCTAAAGTAGGAGAAACCTGTAGAGAGGGTGTGGTAGGTAAGTTTCGGGTGCCAGGTGTAAATGATAATGGGAGCCCTTTGATTGAACTTTGTATAGAAAGGGGTTTAGTTATAGGTAATACATATTTTAAGAAAAAGAGGATAAATAAGTATACAAGATATGATGTAGGGCGTAATGACAGTAGTTTGTTGGACTATGTATTGGTAGATAAAAGACTGTTGAGTAGACTTCAGGATGTACATGTTTATAGAGGGCCACAGATATATCAGATCACTTTTTAGTTATAGCTACAGTGGGAGTAAAAGGTAGATGGGATAAAAAGGAAAATAGAAGCAGTAAGTAAGAGAGAGGTGAAGGTTTATAAACTAAAAGAGGAGGCAGTTAGGGTAAGATATAAACAACTATTGGAGGATAGATGGGCTAGTGAGAGTGTAGGCAATGGGGTCGAAGATGTATGGGGTAGATTTAAAAATGTAGTGTTAGAGTGTTCAGCAGAAGTTTGTGGTTACAGGCGAGTGGGTGCGGGAGGAAGAAGAGCGATTGGTGGAATGATGATGTAAAGAGAGTAGTAAGGGAGAAAAAGTTAGCATATGAGAGGTTTTTACAAAGTAGAAGTGATGCAAGGAGGGAAGAGTATATGGGAGAAAAGAGAGGTTAAGAGAGTGGTGAAGCAATGTAAAAAGAGGCAAATGAGAGAGTGGTTGAGATGTTATCAACAAATTTTGTTGAAAATAAGAAAAAGTTTTGGAGTGAGATTAATAAGTTGAGGAAGCCAAGGGACCAAATGGATTTGACAGTTAAAAATAGGAGAAGAGAGTTATTAAATGGAGAGTTAGAGGTATCAGGAAGATGGAGGGAATATTTTGATGAGTTGTTAAATGTTGATGAAGACAGGGAAGCTGTGATTTCGTGTATAGGGCAGGAGGAATAACCTCTTGTAGGAGTGAGGAAGAGCCAGTTTTGAGTGTGGGGGAAGTTCGTGAGGCAGTGGGTAGAATGAAAGGGGGTAAGGCAGCTGGGATTGATAGGATAAAGAAAGAAATGTTAAAAGCAGGTGGGGATATAGTTTAGGAGTGGTTAGTGCTATTATTTAATAAATGTATGGAAGAGGGTAAGGTACCTAGGGATTGGCAGAGAGCGTGTATTGTTCCTTTGTATAAAGGCAAAGGGGACAAAAGAGAGTGCAAAAATTATAGGGGAATAAGTCTGTTGAGTGTACCTGGTAAAGTGTATGGTAGGTTATTATTGAAAGAATTAGGTGTAAGACAGAAAGCAGGATAGCAGATGAACAAGGGGCTTTAGGAAAGGTAGGGGTGTGTAGACCAAGTGTTTACAGTGAAACATATGGTGAACAGTATTTGGATAAGGGTAAAGAGGTTTTTGGCATTTATGGATTTGGAAAAGACGTATGATAGGGTGGATAGGGGGGCAATGTGGCAGATGTTGCAGGTGTATGGAATAGGAGGTAGGTTACTGAAAGCAGTGAAGAGTTTTTATGAGGATAGTGAGGCTCAAGTTAGAGTGTGTAGGAGGGAAGGGGACTATTTCCCAGTAAAAGTGGGCATTAGACAAGGATGTGTGATGTCACCGTGGTTGTTCAATATATTTATAGATGGGGTTGTAAGAGAAGTGAATGCGAGGGTCTTGGCAAGAGGTGTGGGGTTAAAAGATAAAGAATTAAATACAAAGTGAGAGTTGTCACAGTTGCTTTTTGCTGATGACACTGTGCTTTTGGGAGAGTCTGAAGAGAAGTTGCAGAGGTTGGTGGATGAATTTGGTAGGGTGTGTAAAAGAAGAAAATTGAAAGTGAATATAGGAAAGAGTAAGGTGATGAGGATAACAAAAAGATTAGGTGATGAAAGATTGGATATCAGATTGGAGGGAGGAGTATGGAGGAGGTGAATGTATTCAGATATTTGGGAGTGGACATGTCAGCAGATGGGTCTATGAAGGATGAGGTGAATCATAGAATTGATGAGGAAAAAGGGTGAGTGGAGCACTTGAGTCTGTGGAGACAAAGAACTTTGTCCATGGAAGTAAAGAAGGAATGTATGAGAGTATAGTTATACCAACACTCTTATATGGGTGTGAAGCATGGGTGATGAATGTTGCAACAGGAGAAGGCTGGAGGCAGTGGAGATGTCATGTCTGAGGTCAATGTGTGGTGTGAATATAATGCAGAGAATTGGAGTTTGGAAATTAGGAGGAGGTGCGGGATTACCAAAACTATTATCCAGAGAGCTGAGGAGGGGTTGTTGAGGTGGTTCGGACATGTAGAGAGAATGGAACGAGACAGAATAATGCGAGTGTATAAATCTATAGTGGAGGGAAGGCGGGGTAGGGGTCGGCCTAGGAAAGGTTGGAGGAGGGTAAAGGAAGTTTTGTGTGCGAGGGCTTGGACTTCCAGCAAGCATGTGTGAGCGTATTTGATAGGAGTGAATGGAGACAAATGGTTTTTAATACTTGACGTGCTGTTGGAGTGTGAGCAAAGTAACATTTATTAAGGGATTCAAGGAAACCGGCAGGCCGGACTTGATTCCTGGAGATGGGAAGTACAGTGTCTGCACTCTGAAGGAGGGGTGTTAATGTTGCAGTTTTATAACTGTAGTGTAAAGCACCCCTCTGGCAAGACAGTGATGGAGTGAATGATGATGGAAGTTTTTCTTTTTCGGGCCACCCTGCCTTGGTGGGAATCGGCCGATGTGTTAATAAAATAAAAAATTGTTGATGTGTGGATGACGGGAGGAGGGGAAAGGATGGAGTATAGTATGCTAGTGTTTGGAAGGGGAGTCCCCTTCCATTAACACTGCAGGTGGCAAGTTCTTTTCTGGGGTTACTGGCCTTTTTCTTTTAATGCCACTAGGACCAGGTTGAGAGTCACTGGACCCCTCTCTAACCAAAAATCTGTCCAGGGAGGTCTGTGTCTGGTGATTCTTTAACACATTCCTGAAATGAGACTCCACTGTGTCATTGTACAGGTTGGCAGCACGGCCTGCAACAGCATGGTTAGGGTGATATTCATCCATAAAGCCTTGCACACTGCTCCACATTCCACAAATCTCCTTAATCACTGAAGAAGGCACCTTCTTCCATCTCTGTTCCACCTAATCCTCCTCTGAACCATTGTCCTGACCTGTGGTCTCTTGTTGCAGTTTCTGTTGAAGCTCTTGCAGATCCTCATTGGTTAGCTCTTCATTGTGCTCCTCCACCAACTGTTCCACATCCTCACCACTCACCTCCAACCCCATGGACTTGCCCAATTCCACAATTTCTTCCACAACAGGCTCCAGGGTTCTGAGGCTCAGCCCCAAAACCTTCAAAATCCCTCTCTA
>WNWK01001352.1:49813-104813 GCA_009830355.1 Cherax destructor
AGTGAAGTTTCAGTTGCTTTTGCTGATGACCCCTGTGTTTTGGGGGAGAGTCTAAGGGGTTGCAGAGGTTGGTGGATGAATTTGGGGGGGTGTGAAAAAAAAAAATTGAAAAGTGAATATGGGAAAAAGAAGGTGGGGGATAAAAAAAAGATTAGGTGATAAAAAGATTGGATATCAGATTGGAGGAAAGTAGGAGGTAATGTATTCAGATTTTGGGAGTGGACATGTCGCAGATGGGTCAAAAGGATGGGTTTTGAATCATAGAATTGAGGGGAAAAAGGGTGGTGGAGCACTTGGGTCTGGGAGAAAAGAACTTTGTCCATGGAAGAAAAAGGAATGGAGTATAGTTATCCAACATTTATAGGGTGTAACATGGGTTAATTTGGGGAAAAGGGCGGACAGTGGAGATGTCATGTCTGAGGTAATTTTGGGTTGAATATAATGCAGGTTTGGGTTTGGAAATTAGGGGGAAAGTGGGGATTCCAAAACTTTTCCAGGGGGCTGAGGGGGTTGTTGGGTGGTTCGGACATGGGAATGGAACGAGACAGAAAACCGAGTGTAAAATCTATAGGGGGGGGAAGGGCGGGGTGGGGTCGGCCTGGGAAAGGTTTGGGGGGGGAAAAGGAAGTTTTGTGTGGGGCTTGGACTTAGGCATGTGGCGTTTTGATGGAATGAATGGAAAAATGGTTTTAATACGGCGTGCTTTTTGGGTGTAAGCAAAGTAACATTTATTAAGGGATTCAGGAAACCGGCAGGCGGACTTGATTCCTGGAGATGGGAAGTAAAAGTGTCTGCACTCTGAAGGAGGGGTGTTAATGTTAGTTTTAAAACCCAAGTGTTAAAGCACCCCTCTGGAAAAACAGTGATGGAGTGAATGATGATGGAAGTTTTCTTTTGGGCCACCTGCCTTGGTGGGAATCGCGATGGGGTTAATAAAATAAAAAATTGTTGATGTGGGATAGGAGGGGGGAAAGGATGGAGTATGGTATGCTAGTGTTTGGAAGGGGGAGTCCCTTCCATTAACTTTCAGGGGGAAGTTCTTTTCTGGGGTTACTGGTTTTTCTTTTAATGCCACTAGGAAGGTTGGAGTATGGACCCCTCTCTAACCAAAAATCTGTCAGGGAGGGTCTGTTCTGGTGATTCTTTAACACATTCCTGAAATAAAGGACTCCATTGTCTTGTACAGGTTGGCCAGCCGGCCTCCAAACAGCATGGTTAGGGTGATATTCATCCATAAAGCCTTGCACACTGCTCCACATTCCACAAATCTCCTTAATCACTGAAGAGGCACCTTCTTCCATCTCTGTTCCACCTAATCCTCCTCTGAACCATTGTCCTGACCTGTGGTCTCTTGTTGCAGTTTCTGTTGAGCTCTTGCAGATCCTCATTGGTTAGCTCTTCATTGTGCTCCTCCACCAACTGTTCCACATCCTCACCACTCACCTCCAACCCCATGGACTTGCCCAATTCCACAATTTCTTCCACAACAGGCTCAGACTCAGGGTTCTGAGGCTCACCCAAAACCTTCAAAATCCCTCTTAGGACACAGTCTGGCCACAATTTTCCAGGCAGAGTTCAAAGTCCTGGTAGTCACTCCCTCCCAAGCCTTACCTATAAGGTGTACACAATGCAGGATATGGAAATGATTTTCCAAAAGTCTCTTAGGGTTATATTGATGTCTGTGGTCACATCAAAGCACTTTTGAAACATTGCTTTGGTGTAGAGTTTTAAAGTTGCAAATGACCTGCTGGTCCATGGGCTGGAGGAGAGGTGGTATTAGGGGTAAGAACTTCACTTTGATGAATTTAAAGTCCTCCACAATTTTCTCTACCAAGTTTGGAGGATGACAAGGAGCATTGTCAATATCAGGAGGCACTTAAGTGGCAAATTATTTTCCTGGAGATATTTCTTCACACTGGGGCCAAACACGCCATTGAACCCTCTTTAGAAAATGTCCTTTGTGACCCATGCCTTTTGTTGACCCACATCACACACAAGTTAGACTTGGTGATACTGCATCTGCCAAACACTGGGATTTTCAGAATGATACACCAGTAAAGGCTTCACTTTGCAATCACCACTGGCATTAGCACAAAGCATCAGAGTTAGCCTGTCTTTCATAGGCTTGTGTCCTGGCTGTGCCTTTCCTCCTGAGTAATTGAAGGTCCTTTGGGCATTTTCTTCCAAAACAGGCCTGTTTCATCACAATTAAACACTTGTTGGGGGAGGAATTGTTCAGCCTCTATGTACCCCTGGAATTCATGCACATATTTTTCAGCCGCACTTTTGTCACAACTGGCTGCCTCGCCATGCCTCCACAACACTATGTATGCCACTTCGATTCTTAAATCTTTGAAACCAGCCTCTGCTGGCTTTGGATCGCTCACTTCAGCACTCGTTGCGGCATTTTCTTAACGAGATCATGCAACTTCTTTGCTTTTTCACATGTTATTGCCTGCGTAACACTATCTCCTGCTAACTGTTTCTCGTTGATCCACACCAACAACAAATTTTCCACATCTTCCAGCACTTACGATCTCTGTTTTGTGATCACATATGCACCTTTCACAACAACAACAGCTTCCTTGATTTTACGTGTATTTCCTTGGCCACAATGGTAGCGATGGTAGAATAGGCTTTACCATACAGCCTGGCCAGCTCAGTGATACGCCTCCACTTTCATATTTTTCTGTTATCTCCTTCTTCAGTTCTACTGTATTTCTGAGCCTCTTTACCACAGGACTGGCACTAGCTTTCTTTGGACCCATGGTAGCTTATTTAGCAGTTGCAAGCGCTAAAAACAGTGGAATAATGACAATATACTGGTATGAATGCGTGGGTGGTGGTCGTCTCGCTTGTAAACAATAGCACACTGATGCTCCCTGGAGTGCCCGCACGCTGGGCGCCACGCGGACGCGTCCGGGACGATATCGTAAACCGAACAATCATCGTAAATTGAGTCAATATTTTGATGTAAAAATGTATCGCTAACCAAATTTATCGTTATCCGACGCCATCATTAACCAAGGTATGACTGTATTGGTAAAAAATACCATGTGGGATAGATTCTTTTTATATTCTGCACACTCCTGCACGACCTATTCTCTTATATCTGAGGCCAAAATTTGTTGCTCATAGCTTAGCTGAGTGAGCTGAGCTCATGACGCAGAACTTTTGCGGGGACCCTGGCCTCAACGTGACATCTACTGAAAGGGTTAATATTAGATTGCAATCTGTAAAAATGCTGTTGCTATGTAGTGCTTAGGTAACCCACCTATCATATAATGGAAATAAGTAGAATGTTATTGCCAGGTTAAATTCCTTGTTGAAAACATTTCACAAAACAACTATACATCTTGGTGAAAGAAATTATCTGGTTTCACAAATACTGCCTCATGTACAATATTTGAAACATTTCATAAACACATAGCGTGTCATTTAAGAACGAGAATCCAAGACTCGGACTTACATAGCACACTATATTTTCATATATTTTACTTAAATACCATTTATTTTTAGTGACACTAAGCAAATGTAAATGGTGTTTACTGGCTCCCACCATGACCTGCACATAATTTTTTTTATACTTTTCGCACCTACAGTGGTACCCCGAGTTTCGGACATAATTCGTTCAGAAGGCTGTTCAAGTGCTGTTACCGAGCAATTTGTTCTCATAATACAACTATTGCTTCATAATTCTTAAGCTAGTCATAAGTTTGCCTAAGACACTCCAATATAGAAACTGTATTATGCCAATACATCACCTTTACCATTAATATATAAACTAATTGTTAAATTCTTAAACTAATTGTTTTTAAATTCTTAAATGTTTAAATTTCAGTACCTCAATTTTGTAAACCTAGTTAATCACTACAATTACCTAACCTTACTATCTGTATAATGATTGTGTCGCTATTGAGTAAGACCTATCATAAGACTGCCTGAAAAGCCTAGGCATACCTAGGCATATTATTGGCCATCTTGTAATATCTACTTCATAAAATGTATAATTATAAGTACACCCCACTTTGTATATTACTAGAAATAAAGAATTTGAATTGAATTTGAATAAGGAATAATGTAAATTAGATTAATCCGTTTCAGACCCCCAAAAATACACTTACAAAAGCACTTATAATAATGCACCTACATAATTGTTCGAGTTGGGAGCTGTACAGAACTCAGGGTACCACTGTATAGTGCAGACCTGTTTTCTCAGATGTAGTCCTAACCTGGTCAAAATTTAGGTTATTTATAATTGGCAGATCTTTATCATTTACATTGTTTATATGTTCAGATTTATAAATAGGATTCATTAATTACAAAAGGTACTTAATTTAAAGGATAGGGCAATTGATGTATGTCAATTCTATTCTTGTTACATTATATTATGCAGCCATGTCTTAAATACAGTGGACCCCCGAGTTTCGGCCATAATTTGTTCCAGAAGGCTGTTCAAGTGCCATTCCGAGCAATTTGCTCCTTAAGGAATAATGTAAAGTAGGTTAGTCCATTTCAGACCCCAAAATACACTTACAAAAGCACTTACAATAATACACTTACATAATTGTTCGAGTTTTGAGGTGATCGAAACTCGGGGTCCACTGTACATTAATATATGGTAATGTTTGGAAGTGTAAAAATAAATATCTGTGGAAGGTTCAGTGAACTACTTAATAGAAATTACAACCTTTTGATATACATTTATAATACTGCCTTATCAGTCAGTCTGCCTTATCTGCTATTACTTGGTTGGACATTTTAATAATTTTTTCATCTGTTGTCTAAACTCTGATCATTTAGAGATACCACTAACTTGGGGTGTTGGCAGTCCATTTATCAAATCTTCTATAGGTACCTCTCTTTTTTTCTCTCTCATGGTTCCAAACATGTGTTTTATTTTATCTTGGCACTATAGTATTTACTTTTATTGTGTACTTGTCTGTCCTAGGATTTTTTATTTTTGTTGGATAATTTTTTTTAGGCATTTTTTTTTTTTTGTACAATTGTATTTACCTCTTTATTGCTAAGAACACCGAGTGATCTGGATCAAACTGCTCAGTAAATCTCTCATCTGTTTTCCAAAGTTCTGTATCCCTGCTAGGCAGGAAAGTTCTGCATAATAGGTTAATATACCAAGTAATCTTGCAATCTGGCAATTTCTGCTGCAAATATGTACATGGAATCAGTTATACTTGTGGAGATCTACCAGTGTCAGAATTTAAGAGATCCATCTAGCTTAATCTTTGCAATTTGCCCAACATGCTTATTTAACTGGCATGGGCAGTAATGTGCCATTATTTTAATGGCATATCATGAAAGGATAAAACTTTCTACCTTCTATTTACAGTCCAAGTCATGTTGGGTCAGATCCCCTTTGGTTCAGTGAAGAAAGAGAGGCACTGTTGTTGCTTCTCTATATGTACGTGCTTGTATGTAATCTGTGTACTGAAACATCCCCAGAGCTCTGAATGTCTGCTAGGAAATGCAACTTTGTGCAACCCCTAGAGAACTTTGCATGATTAACTGTTAACAGTATCTTACCTTAATATGTAGCATGGTGTGATGTCCCAAGAAGGTGACTCTAAATGCACATTAGCTGTCATTGCTAAGAATCCTGACATGTCTCTGGTGTTGCGAGATTGAGTTTTGGTTAGTGTTTGTAAGTAAATCTTTTGACCCAAGTTGAATGAGCTGAAGTAACAGTAAAACCTGAGGAAGGATTAATCACAGCATTGTCTCTTTGAGTTTTTGACTTCAGTTTGCACATTTATAAAAGTCATTTAAAATCATCACTGGGCATTGCTTGAAACCTCCAGTCAGATCAGTCATCATAATATTGTCTTTTACATAATGAATAGTGTCGATTCTAGTTTTAAAAGATAGTCCAATTTCAGAGTGGGTGTAACCGTAATCCTGTGGTATGGAAAGACACGACTTGTGAAAACTTGTAGCTCCCATGTTGTGCCCCTAACATATCTTGATACCGAAATCCCTGACTTGGCACCCCTTGTTGGAACTGCATTGGTTTCACAGAAGTAGGTCCTTGGTTCCCTTAAAGTCAGCCATGATGATATAACTAAACAAATAATTTGGCTACTGATATGGGATTCCATGTTTAGCGAGATGATAAATTATTGGAGTAAGTATTTATACTTGATCTGTACAGATATTCAATGTTAACAATGATGGGGCTTGTTGCCTGATACCTGAAGTAAACCTGATTGATGTTTTCAGGGTGTTAATACCCTATATCCTGGTTCCAGGCCTGGTGGATCAAGAATGCACACACAAAGGTGATTCTGAGCAAATTGCCTTATCAATTAATTCAGTGGTGAATGTGGAAGGTTGTTCATAAGGGGATTTAAGAGAAGTCTCTTTTAGGGAGCTGTCATGTCAACAAACTGTGGAAGTGTTCTTTAATACGAGGGTGAATAATAGGAGAATGTTATGTTAAATAATCAGTAACATTAGTGTCTTCTCATTCTTCCTTATAACTAAAATATTTTGTTTTTGGCGATGCATCCTGAACAGGTTTTTCCCTGCTGATACAACTGCAGTGCAATGAATAGGGCTGCCATCATCTTCCAGTCTGGGGGCATCTGTAGCTCTTACAAATTCTTAAAATATTACTGTATTCTTAATGGGTTATTACCGAAAAGAGGTCCAGGTTTTGGCTGATGGCTTCAGAATGGTGCAGCACTTAAGAGCTTGAGTGGCAAACAGCACATACATCAATAGTGCAGAGGTGAGAGGAGGGGCAGCTCCAGAAGTTTCATTTAGGAGAAGCTTACGGGTGGCAATCTGGTTGGAAGAGGGAGTTTGGGGGCTTGCCTTGAAGCAGTGTTATTTTTATTTGCTTGAGTATGTGTGGAAGGAGGCAGACTGAGTGAAAAATGCTGTAGTCCAGTGCAGTACTCTTTACAGGTTGTTCTTCCTTTTAAGTGGCTCTTAGAACCTGAATACTGAAAAGTAGGCTTCTGTCAATGGCTGATAATTTTTGCATATAAAAACTAGTTTACACATCTTTCTTTCAACAAACTGGCCATATCCCACCGAGGCAGGGTGGCCCAAAAAGAAAAACAAAAGTTTATCTTTTTAAATTTAGTAATATATACAGGAGAAGGGGTTACTAGCCCCTTGCTCCTGGCATTTTAGTTCCCTCTTACGACATGCATGGCTTACGGAAGAAGAATTCATATGTTTTCTATAAATTACATAATCCCTTTACAAATACATCCCATAAGCTTCAGTGGAAAGGATCGTACACATAATGTCTGAAGTCACCTGAATTGTATAGTTTTATGAAAGCATCTCTTAGTATTCTTCATGAAGTAATTGTGGAATTGTATTTCTAGCTTCATGTTACAACTGCTCGAAAATGGGGCACATAGCTCGTGATTGTCCTGAACCTGAGCGTACTTGCTATGTGTGCAACAAGAGTGGTCATATTTCTCGTCAGTGCACAGAGAACAAGAGCGAGAACCGAAATGCCAAGGTATGTGTATTGCATTCTCTCAAAGTGTAATATATTTTCTCTTAAAGAGGGTATTCTTTGATTGAAAATAATTAATGATCTAACTTTCTTAACATTTCCTAGTCACATTAAAACAATTGGGTCAGCTTAAATATTTAATTTTATTTGCATTGAAGCTGTAGTATTGGAATTATAAAAAAAAAATCTTTGTATTTTTTTTAAGTTTCTTAAGTTACCCTGCTCATTTTGGCATGTAACTAACACCTCATACAGCCAAGTCTTCAGTGAAGATATTTGCCAGTTGGCAAATAGTAACAATAAAATAATGTATATACAGTGGACCCCCGAGTTTCGTAAACCCCGGAAATCGTACATTTATGTAAGTATAATATTGTAAGTGCTTGTGGAAAAGTATTTTTGGGGGTCTAAAATAGACTAACCTACGTGACATTTTTCCTTAAGGGAGTAAATTCGTTCGGTAATGGCACTTGAGCAGACTTCAGGAGTGAAGTTTTTACGAAACACGGGGGTCCACTGTATACAGTGGACCCCCGAATTCGCGGTTCCGAATTCGCGGCTTCAATAATTTGCAGATTTTTCCCTAGAACCTAACTAATAATTATTCATGGAAATCCCCACAAATTCGCGGAATTTTTTTTGTGGCTTTTTTCGTTGCAATATATATTTTTTTACGCGTTTTAACGCTAAATGTTTAGAAAAATATAATTTAATAATTTTGTAACCTAAATATTAACATAAATTCAGAAAAATTTCCATATAAAATATAATACTGTATAAACTTTTTAGTGCTGTAGAGAGAACACAAAGCAACCGTAGAGGAAAACGAATCTTGGGATGGTGAAATGCCCCTGTACTCAGAGGCAATACCGTATATTTACCGTACGTATACGTATTATTACCGTATATTTGTATTATTTGTTTGTAACAGCTTGACAAAGCTCCTGGAGAGCGAAACGTTGCCACAATAAAATGTCACATTAGTTGCATTTGTGTCCTTTTACTTAACGTATAGTTATCGTATGTAGATGTATTATTACCGTATACAGTGGTACCCCGGTTTTCGTCCGGTGCTGATATTGTACAATTTGGATTTCGACCACTTTTTTGGGCGAAATTTTACCCCGGGTTTTGTACCTCCACTCGGAAATCATCCGTATCAGACACATCCACCCGCCCAGGATGCGGCCGCTCACGTGTACGTGTCTCAGTATGCCTCTGTCACTTGTTCAGTGAGCAATACTCCGCGCATTCATCCAAAACATTTCGTAATAATCGATTGTTTTTTGTGCTTGTTTATTGAGTGCGACTGCGAAATAAGCCACCATGGGGCCAAAGAAAGTTCTTAGTGCCAGCCCTTTGATAAAGAAGGCGAGAAACACGATAGAATTCAAGAAAGAACACACCAACCAGGGCACTTCCCCCCACACACACCTGCCAGGGCACTTCCCCACACACACACCTGCCAGGGCACTTCCCCACACACACCTGCCAGGGCACTTCCCCACACACACACCAGCCAGGGCACTTCCCCACACACACCAGCCAGGGCACTTCCCCACACACACACACCTGACAACCCTATGCCTGTTGTGGAATCTATTGTGGCTTTGGGGAAGTCCATGGGGTTGGATGTGAGTGGCCAGGATGTGGAAGAGTTGGTGGAGGACCACAGGGAAGAGCTAAACTCAAGAACTGCAAGACCTTCAACTGGAACAGCAACAGATCACAGCTGAGGAAATTGCTTCAGAGGAGGAGGAGGAAGAGAGAGGGAAGAATGTGCCTTCTTCAGTGATTAAGGACAATTGTGCAAAGTGGAGTGAGATGCAAAGTTTTGTGGAGAATTATCACCGTAACAAAACTGTTGCAAGCCATGTCTGCAACATGTTCATTAACAATGCCTTGTCCCATTTTAGGCAAATCTTAGAGACACCAGAAACAGAGCTCTCTGGACAGATTTTTTGTGCGACAGGGGTCCAGTGACTCTCAACCTGGTCCTACTACCAGTAAAAGACAAAGAAGGGAAGTAACCCCAGATAGGACTTTAATACCTGAAGTTCTTATGGAGGGGGATTCCCCTTCCAAACAATAACCTCTCCTCCCTCTCCCCTCGTTGCCTTCTTCCATACGAAAACAAGAGTCTTCAATAAAGGTATGTAAAAGTGATTTAAATGTTCATTTATCCATTAAAATTAGTGCTTTATATTTATTTCTCATTGTTTTCTGTATGTAAAACTATAGTTATTCTCTATAAAATGTATTTTTTTTTTAATACTTTTGAGTGTCTGGAATGGATTAATTGGATTTACATTATTTCTTATGCTCGGTTGTAAATCCATTTCAGATTTCGATCAACCTTCTGAAACTCATTAAGGATGAAAACAAGGGTATTACTGTATTTACCGTATGTACATACAAAAAGAACAGGGTTGCATGAATTACAGTATAGTATATGAGGGTAACATTGGTATTTTACATTCTAGCACTGCAGGAGACATAGCAGTACAGTACTGTATATGGGTTTATCTTTACATTTTTTTTTTTTTAAGTGTTATGTATGAAGCTGAGTTTGAAATTAACCCTTTGACTGTCATTCTATGTCGGAAAATTTTGGAAAAAAAAAAAATAATTTTTTCTTATGAAATGATAGAGAATCTTTTCACGATTGTAATGACACCAAAAGTATGAAATTTGATTGTAAACTTACGGAATTACGCTCTCGCAAAGTTAGCGATGTCAGTGAATATACGCATCAGCGATTTCGCCGACTTTGAGCCCTATTTTAGGCCAATTCCATTGGGACAGTCGACCAAACTCATAGCTATTTCTTTAGAACTCCATTTGTTCTATCGATTGAGCACAAAAAATCACCAATTTACCGATTTCAACTACCCAAAAAAGTGGTCAGAAAATGGCAATTTCGCCAATTTCATGCAAAATAAAAAAGATGTCAATTTCAAAATAGGGTCCAGAATAAACAATGCAGACATCCCTAGCACTAAAATAAGATGTTATCTGTTCATTAGTCATGTCTTTAGGCCCCTCTTACATTACTCTTGCTTTCTATTTTGATTTTTTATTCATACAAAAAATAGAAGATTTATTGTTATGCAGACTATTGCATTATTGTAAAAACTGTATAAATAATATCTGTGCACTTGTGAAAGAATATTAGACTCACCAATTGATGTGTATTGGACGCATGGTGTGATTTGTTTACTTTTGAACATTGGCAAAATCGAACATTTCCGCTACTTTGAGCTCAATTTCAAGATCGTTTACATCATGAAACTAATCAATATCATCTCTATTCCTGTAATATGTTTCCCATTCTATCAAATGAGACCATGAAAAAGAGAATACAACCATAAATACTATACGAAAATACACTTCAAAGACGGCGTTTTAATTAAAAAAAACGGTCAGTTTTTTTTTTTCTCATTATGTACTGCTTGCTGCAGGATTTTTTTTATACTGCGCACACTGACCACACAGACCCATTCTCTCACATGTGGGCCTACCAGCTTTCTCCTGCTTGATTTGAGGCCGCTAGAATTTAGGCGTATAAATACGTCCAAAACATTGGCTCATAAGACGTATATATACGTCCGAAACAGTCAAAGGGTTAAAGTGTTTTGGGGGCATATTTAGGGTTTAAACTATAAAAATAGGCATTTATAGGCATTTTTTTTAACTGCGTCCAGAATTCACGGTTTTTCCAAATTCGCAGGTGGTCTTGGAATGTAACCCCTCGCGAATTTGGGGGGACTACTGTATATATATATATACAGTGGACCCCCGAGTTTCGTAAAAACTTCACTCCTGAAGTCTGCTCAAGTGCCATTACCGAACGAATTTACCCCCTTAAGAAAAAATGTCACGTAGGTTAGTCTATTTCAGACCCTCAAAAATACTTTTCCACAAGCACTTACAATATTATACTTACATAAATGTACGATTTCCGGGGTTTACGAAACTCGGGGGTCCACTGTATATATATATCTCATAGATATTTTTTTCTCTTCCCAATAATTTCTGGATTTATCATTTACGTTTAGTTCACAGTAAACCCTCGATAAATTGGACTTCCGTAGAGCAGATATTGGCTAAAATGGACAAAAAATCTGGCCAGACAAAGGCTCAATATGTATGTTTAATGAGGTATTCAATTAAAATAGCCATGAAGTGGACCAGATCTTCTAGCCTAAAGGTTTCTTCAGTTATTCCTATGAAAATGGCCCAAGATGCAAAGGTTGAATCAGCAACGTACAAATGGTATGCTCAATAGTGCATTGCTTGTGTTAGCATTCATTACGCTGAGCTTCGCTCTGCTGCTGAGAGGCTAGCAAGCCATACAGACATAGAATTTGGGCCAAGTCAGGGCTGGTTTGACATTTCTATAAATGCTATGGCTTGATTAACTTAAAACCTTTTGGTGAGGCTGGTAGTGTTCTTACAGAAGAAATTGAACCCTTCAGATTATTACTAAATGATCTGATGGAGAGTAAAGGACTCCTCTTTACCCTGTAATGGGGATGAAACATGTTTGTTTTTGGCACCACGTCTTAAGCTCAGCAAAGACTCCCTTCTCAGTATTATGCTGTGGTAATGCTGATGGTATGCATTACTTGAAACTAGCAGTCACTGGCAAATCAGCATGGCCTCAGTCTTTAAAGGATTATATGAAAGAGTTGCCAGTCAGTTATTACAAAGTTAAGAAAGTCTAGTTTGGCAGGGATGTACAGTGGTACCCCGACTTATGATGGTCCCCAAACACACCCTTTTATGTAAGTTGATTTTTTTAAATGCTTTTGTAAGTGTAATTTTGGGGGTCTAAAAGGACTAGTCTATTTTACATCATTTCTTATGGAGATAAATTCGTTTGGTAATGGCACTTGAACAGCATTCTGGAATGAAAAAATGTCGTAAGTCGGGGTACCACTGTATTTTGACTCATAAACGTTTTTTCCCTGAAGTATGCAAATACCAGCTAGAGAACCTGTTCATCCACAGACTGAAAATTTAATCAGTAGTGATGGTGGAATTAAGGCAATATTTCTACCCTCTAATACCACCTCTCTGATTCAACCTGTGGATCAAGGGATTTTTGTAGCCTGCAAGAGGTTGTATCAGTCGAGATATTTAGACAAAGCATTGATAGTTATTGAGGGGGCACAAAATTTGGAAAAGGCTGCAGAGGCCAACGTACATTGGAAAACATCAAGAGGTATAATCTGAAGTCTGCTGTTTAACATTGCGGCATCATAAAAGGAACTGAAAAAGACAACGTTAGCTAATAGTTGGAAGCAACTGTTAAATAATGTTGATGTTGAGTTCGACCTTGAGGGGTTCAAGGCAACTGATTTTCATCAAACACTTCAGGAGGATGAGAGAAACAAGCATTATGGCAGAAAATGTGATTGAATGGTTGGAAGGAGGAGATGTAGATCCTGATTACTAGATGTTAAGTGATGCAGAAATTGCAGACAAAACTATTAGTACTCCTGCACATGACCAGGATAGTGATGATGACAAAGAAAAGACTACGAGGTCACCAAAATTGTCATTAGTACAAAATTTGATTTTTACTCTGCATACTCGGACCTCAAAGACAAAAGAAATATTCAGGCCTATTATCAGATTTTTTGTACTTATAGGACATTTGTCATAAGAGCAGCATCAGTGGCTAAACAGACGAAGCTGGATTCATTCTTTAAACCCATTCCTCGTTCTGTATTTCCCAAATCATTTACCAGTAGGCCTGAGCCATCTAGGTCTTCTGACCCATCTACTTCTGAACCATCAACATTTCCCACACATCTATCTGTATGTCTTCCACACCATTTGCAATGCTACTGCTGGAGCTTTACATCTACTCTGAATCAGAATTAGTTATTCTGGGTCACCACTAGTTTACATGAGAATATTGCGCATATGTAAACTCATCTTTCCACCAGAAGAGGTAAGAAAATTTTTTGTACTGTACTCGACTATACGTATTTTGCTGTGTTGTACTTTTAACTCATTTTCTTTTCAAGGTACTGGTGTGTTATACAATACTGAGTTTATTTTTAGTATGTTCGGTAGTCCATTAATAAAGTGGACTAAGTCTCTCTTATTGAACATTTCTCTGTCTGGTAGTCAGTCGATTAAGTGGACTACATCTGCTTTATCAAAACTTTCAATATAATGGATTTGTGCTGAAGTGGACACCCCTTCTCCTCTATTATTCAGTTTTATGTGGAGTTCACTGTTCATTGTATAATATGGGGGTTACATTACGTATTATATACTGATTACACATGTCTTTTGTGATGACACCTCATAGTAATTCTATGATTGTACATGCTCATGACTGATGATAGTGAGAAAGTGTTGTGGGGGGAAAACAAGAAAAATGTAGTGGCAAAATCTTGACTGCAGAGGCTACCATAACACCAATAAGCTGATTACCTCAACACTTTGGCATATTTATATTTAGAGAATCTCTGTCCTGATACCAAGGTAAGGCAAAGTAATGTTTACCATTGTTTGGCTGTCTCATCACATGAGGAAAGACATGCGGGCAAGTCTTCAGCTGTTAGCAGGAAGCTATGGTTATTGGTGGGAAGGGGGTGCTCATTCACTCCCTCAATCCACTGCTGGCTCTGGCATTGGCTAGTGAATGGTGTGGTTGAATCCCTCCTCAATCTTCCATTAAACACAACATTATTGGCCAAGTAAAATGTGTGGTAGAGTTTACAGGGCACCAAAGCTTACATTATATTGAGGTAGAGGCTGATGGACACCCTGACTAAGTCAGCCGTTGGATTTCTGATTAGGGATTTCTAAGCAGAAAAGTTTACATGGCCAGCAGTTTTTTTTTTGTTGCACATTACAGCTCAATTGTGAGGTAACTTTCCTGTGAAACGTGATCCTAAATATAAAATTTAAATCGTGGTATATTGAGAATGCAATTTGTGGTAGTTCCAAATATGGAAGTCTACTGTATTTAACATAAAATTTGGTCTAAAAATGTGGATTTTAATATTACGACTGTGTTCACATGTACTGAGGACCTAGGCAGTCACCAGGAAGTTAATTCTATAGTCAGCAGAATGCCACTAAGCATGCTACATTGTTCAACAACATGGCTACCAAAAGCAAGTTGTACATTACCTGGAGTATACCTGGAGAGAGTTCCAGGGGTCAACACCCCTGCGGCCCGGTCTATGACCAGGCCTAATGTTGGATCAGAGCCTGATCAACCAGGCTGTTACTGCTGGCCGCACGCAGTCCAACGTACAAACCACAGCCTGGCTGGTCAGGTACCGCCTTTAGGTGCCTGTCCAGTGCCTGCTTGAAGACAGCCAGGGGTTTGTTGGTAATTCCCCTGATGTATGCTGGGAGGCAGTTGAACAGTCTTGGGCCCCTGACACTTATTGTGTTGTCTCTCAACGTGCTAGTGGCACCCCTGCTTTTCATTGGGGGGATGTTACATCACCTGCCGAGTCTTTTGCTTAGGGAGTGACTCTCATGTGCAAGTTTGGTACTAATCCCTCGAGGTAAGGGAGGACTTAGGAAGCTACTTAAAATGTAGCCCTATTTTTTCCATGTTATTTAGCACAATTTTATTTTGCCTGACAATTTTCAGGAATGTATCCCTCAGAATAAATGCAGATTTACTGTATGTACTTGGACAGAAATACGTGATGGAGGTAGGGTTTGGTACAACTTCTGAAAACTAAATTTCAAAACAGTGTTTCTTAACTGTTGTTTATGTAATAGTAAATACATATGATTAAAGTTTGTGTTAGCTGAAGTTCATTACGCAGTTTTGAGGGATGAATAGATAAGGAATTTTCTATTAGGTGGCCATGAAAAACATTCAATATTCTGGTTTGAAGACCATTTCTTTTATGTGATATAGGGGTGTGTTGTTTGACCCTTTTGGGTTTAGCGCTCAATTTAATTATATTTGATATACAGTGGACCCCCGAGTATCATAAAAACTTCATTCCAGAATCCTGCTCAAGTGCCATTACCGAATGAATTTACTCCCTTAAGAAATAATGTCACTTAGGTTAGTCTATTTCAGACCCCCAAAAATACACTTCCACAAGCACTTACAATATTATACTTACATAATTGTACGATTTCCGGGGTGTACGTAACTCGGGTGTCCACTGTAGAGGTAATTGGCTAACAGGTAACTCTTCTGTTATAGAGTTCATTTTAATTGTGCTGATACACGCACTTTATGTAAAATTGTGTAAGTAAAATAGACACTAGGCATTATACTAAAATATGTGTTAAACATGTCTATAACTTTAGAAATGGATAGTTTCATGTGAATTTATATTTCAGTGTTATGTCTGTGGCAAGATTGGGCATATATCTCGTGAGTGTCCAGTTGGAGGAGAACAAGAGAATGAAAAGCGCTGTTATGTGTGTGGTGCAAGTGGCCACATTTCCCGTGATTGTCCTCAAGGAGAGTCTGATACAACTTGCTACAGGTGGGTCATAATATAGCTTGCAGCATGTGAAAATATATTTCTTACTATGATAAAAATGGTAACAGGTATATTTTCCAAATGCTTATTGTAGAAGTCGGACTGCTAAATGAAATGTGTTTTAAAGAGTTGTGCATGTTTCATGTTATAATATTAATGCAGGTACAAACACTTGAATCTGAAATTAAGCAAAATATCTGAAAGCTGTTGCCCCACAACTGGGACTTTACAGATGCTCTCTCTCTCTCTATCTCTCTCTCTATCTCTCTCTCTATCTCTCTCTCTATCTCTCTCTATCTCTCTCTATCTCTCTCTCTCTCTCTCTCTCTCTCTCTATCTCTCTCTCTCTATCTCTCTATCTCTCTCTCTCTCATTTTCTCTTTTTCTTTCTCTTTTTTTTTTTCATTTTCTCTTCTTTCTTTCATTTTCTCTTTTTCTTTCTTTCATTTTCTCTTTTTCTTTCTTTCATTTTCTCTTTTTCTTTCTTTCATTTTCTCTTTTTCTTTCTTTCATTTTTTTCTTTTTCTTTCTCTTTTTCTTTCTCTTTTTCTTTCTTTCTTTCTTTCTTTTTCTTTCTCTTCTTTCTCCTTTTTCTTTCTTTTTTTTCTTTCTCTTTTTCTTTCTCTTTTTCTTTCTTTCTAGTTTCTTTCTCCTTTCTTTCTTTCTCCTTTCTTTCTCCTTTCTTTCTTTCTCCTTTCTTTCTCCTTTCTTTCTTTCTCCCTTTCTTTCTCCTTTCTTTCTTTCTCCTTTCTTTCTTTTTCCTTTCTTTCTCCTTTCTTTCTTTCTCCTTTCTTTCTTTCTCCTTTCTTTCTTTCTCCTTTCTTTCTTTCTCCTTTCTTTCTTTCTCCTTTCTTTCTTTCTCCTTTCTTTCTTTCTCCTTTCTTTCTCCTTTCTTTCTCCTTTCTTTCTTTCTCCTTTCTTTCTCCTTCTCTTCTTTCTTTCTCCTTTCTTTCTTTCTCCTTTCTCCTTTTCTTTCTCCTTTCTCTTTCTCTTCTCCTTTTTCTTTCTCCTTTCTCCTTCTCTTTCTTTCTCCTTTCTCCTTTCTCTTTCTTTCTCCTTTTTTCTTTCTCCTTTCTTCTTTCTTTCTTCTTTCTTTCTCCTTTCTTTCTCCTTTCTTCTTTCTTTCTCCTTTCTTCTTTCTTTCTCCTTTCTCTTTCTTTCTCTTTTCTTCTTTCTTTCTCCTTTCTTCTTTCTTTCTCCTTTCTCTTTCTTTCTTTTCTTTCTTTCTCCTTTCTCTCTTCTTTCTCTCTCTTTCTCCTTTCTTTTCTTTTCTTTCTCCTTTCTTTCTTTCTCTTTCTCCTTTCTTCTCCTTTCTTCTCCTTTCTCTTTCTCTTTCTTTCTCTTTCTTTCTTTCTTCTCTTTCTCTCTCTTTTTCTTTTTCTCTTTTTCTCTCTCTTTTGTGTGTGTGAGGGGGGAGTAGGTAGGTTTTCCCATAGCTTTTACCTCTCTCTGCTCATGTTAATCATGTTAGAGTCCTGTACGTAATATTACCATCCCCTGTTTATTGTAAAGCCGATTTAGCTGTTCAAAAGTTGGATGAAAATGCATTAGTGTATAAATCAGCTGAAACATCCATTATCAGGTAGATGTTTGGTAGATAGTCTGTGATGGCCCAAGGAGCCATTTGAACTCTTTCAGAGTTTTGAATTTGATAATGCACAGTAATGAAAAAATGTATATAATATGAAGAAACCGAGATTAAAATAGTCATACCTCGGTTAGCGATATTAATCCGTCAGAGAGGGCGTATCTGTAACCGAATTTATCGTTATCCGAATAAATTTTCCCCATAAGAAATAATGGAAATAAAATTAATCCGTTCCAGACTTACAAAAGTAGTAAAATAAAATATTTTTTAGAACTTTTTGACATTAAATAATACACAATTTAATGAACATTAAAGAAATACATGTAAATATAAATCAATAACATATCACTTACATTTATTGAAGAGTTGTTGATGTGTGGAGGAAGGGAGGAGGGGAATGGATGGAGTATAGTATGCTAGTGTTTGGAAGGGGAATCCCCTTCCATTAACACTGCAGGTGGCAAGTTCTTTTCTGGGGTTACTGGCCTTTTTCTTTTAATGCCACTAGGACCAGGTTGAGAGTCACTGGACACTTCTCTAACAAAAAATCTGTCCAGGGAGCTCTGTGTCTGGCAATTCTTTAACACATCCCTGAAATGGGACACCACAGTGTCATTGTACAGGTTGCCGGTTAGGGTGATATTCATCCATAAAGCCTTGCACCCTGCTCCACATTCCACAAATCTCCTTAATCACTGAAGAAGGCACCTTCTTCCATCTCTGTTATAACTGCTCATCTTCTGAACCATTGTCCTGACCTGTGGTCTCTTGTTGCTGTTGAAGCTCTTGCAGATCTTCATTGTGCTCCTCCACCAACTGTTCCACATCCTCACCACTCACCTCCAACCCCATGGACTTGCCCAGTTCCACAATTTCTTCCACAACAGGCTCAGGGTTCTGAGGCTCAGCCCCAAAACCTTCAAAATCCCTCTCTAGGACACAGTCTGGCCACAATTTTCTCCAGGCAGAGTTCAAAGTCCTGGTAGTCACTCCCTCCCAAGCCTTACCTATAAGGTGTACACAATGCAGGATATGGAAATGATTTTTCCAAAAGTCTCTTAGGGTTATATTGATGTCTGTGGTCACATCAAAGCACTTTTGAAACATTGCTTTGGTGTAGAGTTTTTTAAAGTTGCAAATGACCTGCTGGTCCATGGGCTGGAGGAGAGTAGTGGTATTAGGGGGTAAGAACTTCACTTTGATGAATTTAAAGTCCTCCACAATTTTCTCTACCAAGTTTGGAGGATGACAAGGAGCATTGTCTAATATCAGGAGGCACTTAAGTGGCAAATTATTTTCCTGGAGATATTTCTTCACACTGGGGCCAAACACGCCATTGAACCACTCTTTAGAAAATGTCCTTTGTGACCCATGCCTTTTTGTTAGACCCACATCACACACAAGTTAGACTTGGTGATACTGCATCTGCCAAACACTCGGGGATTTTCAGAATGATACACCAGTAAAGGCTTCACTTTGCAATCACCACTGGCATTAGCACAAAGCATCAGAGTTAGCCTGTCTTTCATAGGCATGTGTCCTGGCTGTGCCTTTTCCTCCTGAGTAATGAAGGTCCTATTGGGCATTTTCTTCCAAAACAGGCCTGTTTCATCACAATTAAACACTTGTTGGGGGAGGAATTGTTCAGCCTCTATGTACCCCTGGAATTCATGCACATATTTTTCAGCCGCACTTTTGTCACAACTGGCTGCCTCGCCATGCCTCACAACACTATGTATGCCACTTCGATTCTTAAATCTTTGAAACCAGCCTCTGCTGGCTTTAAATTCGCTCACTTCAGCACTCGTTGCAGGCATTTTCTTAACGAGATCATGCAACTTCTTTGCTTTTTCACATGTTATTGCCTGCGTAACACTATCTCCTGCTAACTGTTTCTCGTTGATCCACACCAACAACAAATTTTCCACATCTTCCAGCACTTGCGATCTCTGTTTTGTGATCACATATGCACCTTTCACAACAACAACAGCTTCCTTGATTTTACGTGTATTTCCCTTGGCCACAATGGTAGCGATGGTAGAATAGGCTTTACCATACAGCCTGGCCAGCTCAGTGATACGCACTCCACTTTCATATTTTTCTGTTATCTCCTTCTTCAGTTCTACTGTATTTCTGAGCCTCTTTACCACAGGACTGGCACTAGCTTTCTTTGGACCCATGGTAGCTTATTTAGCAGTTGCAAGCGCTAAAAACAGTGGAATAATGACAATATACTGGTATGAATGCGTGGGTGGTGGTCGCTCTCGCTTGTAAACAATAGCACACTGATGCTCCCTGGAGTGCCCGCACAGCTGGGCGCCACGCGGACGCGTCCGGGACGAATATCGTAAACCGAACAATCATCGTAAATTGAGTCAATATTTTGACGTAAAAATGTATCGCTAACCGATTTTATCAGTATCCGACGCCATCGCTAACCGAGGTATGACTGTAATTGTTTATTTGTTGTACTGTGTATTATAAATTCTCTAAGGCCTGCATTTTTCGTTATCAGAACCTGTGCATATCTCGACAGTAAAAAATACAATGCTATTAGCTTGGTGTTTTCTTCATGCATGGATAAAAAAAAGAGAGAGAGAAGATCTGGGAAAGTAGGGGGCGAAAGAATACAGAC
The DNA here is from genome assembly GCA_009830355.1 of Cherax destructor. Lineage (NCBI taxonomy): Eukaryota > Metazoa > Arthropoda > Malacostraca > Decapoda > Parastacidae > Cherax > Cherax destructor. The sequence continues at coordinate 70,024 of WNWK01001352.1, forward strand.
AAGAGGAAGAGCTAAATTAAGAAATAGGATACTAGTGTTGTGGTACCTTAAAATAGGCCAAACACCTACCTAGATGGTGCAGCTTCCAGTACACAGTAAGTTGGCTTTATACTGCTTGAATATTTGATTTTGGCACCTTCTATCACATTAAGACAATAATGTAAGGAGTTTGATTGTTGCATTAAATAGCGCAATGGTCAAGGAACTGTGTGAGCCCTACCAACAGATCTAGAATAATTAATTATCAGATGAACCTGACCCTGCATTTTGTTAATGCCAGTTTTTAATTTTTACATAAGCTATTTAGAGATTTAGGCCTTTGGTAGTGTATCCAATATTTTGTTTCAAATAACAGGAAATTCTGAAAACTCATCACAACAAAGAGGATTTGAGGGTTTGTATCTGTATATAATTTGTATTTGTAGTCCAGAAAAGGGAGGTAAAATTTTTAAAATTTATTGAGGGGTGAATTTGGATATACATTAACATTGTTAGTGAATAAATAGAAGAATGGATGGACTCGAACCATAGTCCATGCATGTAGCAGGCCCAATGCCATGAAGCTTGCAATTAGATTTTTTTATAATCACCACTTAAGTGACATTGTTGTATCGGCAGCACCAATGGTAACTGTCTCATCTTGCAACCCCAGAAGCTTTCATTCTCATTCTCCTTAAAGCCATATATTCCATAAACTCAAGATTAAGTCATAATACTGTAAATGACAGTCAGTGAATAAACAGAAGAATGGACAGGGATACTAACAGCAATTCTTATCCATTCTTCTGTTTATTCATTGACAGTTATTCATTTTTATTTCTCTTGGGTTTATTGTCAGTGAAATACACAGCTATTATTTGCATTGTGTAGGTAATGTTTGCATAAACTTTTAAGGACCAAACATAAGTTGCCAACTAATTTTGGCAACATTTTTTCCCTTTCATGCTTTGTGTTAAAATATAATAGTGAATACATTTTATTCCAGTCTGAGTTATTTAATAATTAAGGAATTTAACCAAATCATATTTTATTCAGTATCTGCATATTCCTTGTACAATGAAGCATGAAACAAAGAACTTTTACAGTCCAGTCCCCAGTTTGAGCCTATAGTATTGTGTCCATATTATATTTAACATATACAGTACCTATAGTAATTGTGAAAAACATATGCGGTATATATATATATATATATATATATATATATATATATGTCCTCGCCCCCCCAGGAAAAGATAGATTTAATCATTTAACATTCATGTTTAAAGTAAATCTTTATAGTATATATGGAAATGGTTAAGAATATGTTCCCGGTTTTAATCACTATACTGTAAATAGCTGCTTAGTAATCAAAAAGATAATTATAGTTACATCAGAGGACTTGTCTATATTTTATATCCTTTATATTCATCATTGTGACATTCTAGTTGCAATTTGCTAGAATTTTTGGCTCATTGTGGCTGCAATACTAGTATATGGATGTGCTTAGTGTCCCGAAATACATGGTTATTGTATATAACTCCTCAGGAAGCACAGAGGCAGTGTCAATCTCTGACCTTCAGTAAAAGTAAAGCTTACTTTTTTTTTTTTTACATAAAATTTTAAAGAGATTTTTAACCATAATTCAGTGCCTTATGTGCATAGGTTGGTTCCAGGTCTCTTCTCAGTTTACTTTCCCTGATGGTGTTAAGAAATCCTCCTTATGTACCCTCTTGTATAGTTTCATAATACTGTAAGTGGTTAACATGTTATTTTTTTCCTTTTATTAATAAATAAAAACATCTTCAAGGTTTTCAGTATTCATAACTCTTGATTCTTAGTTTATGAAGCCATCATTGTAGCATGTCTTTGGAGTTTTTTGGTCTTGTCAGAATAGCATAAGCATTTTTTTGTCTTTAAATGAACATAGATAAGAGCATGGTGATGAGGGTAACAAATGAGTTAGGTAATGAAAGGAAGTAAGTGTTCAGATATTTGGGAGTGGACCTGTCAGCGGATGGGTATATAAAAGACGAGGCAAACCATTGAATTGATGAAGCGAAAAAGGTGGGTGGTGCATTGAGGTATCTGAGGAGACAAAGAACATTATCCATGAAGGCAAAGAGGGGACTGTATGAGAGCATATTGGTATCAACGCTCTTATATGGGTGTGAAGCTTGGGTTGTGAGTGTGGCAGCGAGGAGGAGGTTGGAGGAAGTGGAGATATTGTGTCTGAGGGCAATGTGTGGTGTAATTATTATGCAGAGAATCCATGGTTTGGAGATTAGAAGGAGGTGCAGAGTTACTAAAAGTATCCAGAGGGCTGAGGAGGGGTTGATGTGGTTTGGTCATTGAGAGAGGATGGAGCAAAATAGGATGACTTGGAGGGTGTATAAATCTGTAGTGGAGGGAAGGCTGGGTAGGGGTTGTCCTAGGAAAGGATGGAGGGAGGGAGTAAAGGAGGTTTTGTGTGACAACGGACTTGGACATCCAGGAGGCATGTGTGAGCATGTTAGGAGTGAGTAGAGACAAATGGTAGTTTGGGACCTGATGAGCTGTTAGTGTGAGCAAGGTAACATTTTGTGAAGGGATTCAGAGAAAATGGACTTGAGTCCTGGAGGTGAGAAATACAATGCCTGCACCTTAACCCTTAAACTGTCCAAACATAGATCCATGTTTGCTTGCGTAGCACTCCAAACGTAGATCTACGTTTTACATACTTCTATTGAGAATATCAGGTAAGAGTGCTACGACGCACACGTATATTTACTTTACATGCTTCTATGGAGAAAATCAAGGTCAGATCACTGCCCACAAAAACGTAGATCTACGTTTGGACAGTTTAAGGGTTAAAGGCAGGGTAGGGACTCAAGTCTGGTTAACCATTTTCCTGAATCCCTTCACAAAATATTACCTTGCTCACATTCCAACAGCTTGTCAGGTCCCAAACAAAATTTGCTTCCACTCACTCCTATCTAACACGCTCACACATGCCTGCTGTGACATGTCTTCTACTGTAATCATGCACTGTAACTAATTATGTAATATCTCCCAATTCTGCAATTTTACTTTAATCTATTATTCTTTGTATGTTTGTCTTTCATGTTTAGTTTGTTTTTTGCTAATTCGAATACCCTTCAAAGGGGAAAGTGCGTTGTTGCTGGTGTAAGACTGATTTAAGGACTTTGAGTTTCCCATACCTCCTTTCGATTAAACCTGATTGCTTCTCATTTCCCAGGTGGTATATGATCCTTAGGGGTTACCACTTCCCAGATAATATAAGAATAATCATAATAATAATAATAATAATAGAGTGGTAAACCTGAATAGGAGATTGTACATTAGTGCTGTTTATTTCTGTCTTGTTTGAAACCCTTTTAAACCAACATAGTTTCACCTTTCCCATAATCAGTCAATCATGTTGTGTATTTTTCTTTCCGAGTCATATTTTACTGTGTGTATTATCTCTAATGGAACATTGTCACTTTTGCCAAGTGAATATGGGTAATTGTACAGAATTCATTTTTTTCTAGTAAACACTTGGTCTAGTATTGCATTGGTGATGAAGGTTGATTTCTCAGGTACTGGGTGCACCAAACCAAAAGAAATGTACTTAGGAGTCTGTGGAGACAAAGAACTTTGTCCGTGGAAGCAAAGAGGGGAATGTATGAGAGTATAGTTATACCAACACACTTATAAGGGTGTGAAGCATGGGTGGTGAATGTTGTAACAAGAAGGCTGGAGGCAATGGAGATGTCATGTCTGAGATCAGTGCGGTGTGAATATAATGCAGCGAATTCGTAGTCTGGGATAGTGACAGTTGGGAGGGACTTATTCTCAGCTGTCTTATCTGAGGGCCTCTGCAAAGACAGTGATTATGTATGAGTGAGGTGAAAGTGTTGAATGATGATGAAAGTATTTTCTTTTTGGGGATTTTCTTTCTTTTTGGGTCACCGTGCCTCAGTAGGAGACGGCCGACTTGTTGAAAAAAAAAAGAAAAAAAGAATTCGTAGTGTGGAAATTAAGAGGAGTTGCGGGATTACCAAGACTATTATTATCATACGGAGGGCTGAGGAGGGGTTGTTGAGGTGGTTTGGACATGTAGAGAGGATGGAACAAAGTAGAATGACTTCGAGAGTGTATAAATCTGTAGTGGAGGGAAGGCGGGGTAGGGGTCGGCCTAGGAAAGGTTGGAGTGAGGGGGTAAAGGAGGTTTTGTGTGCGAGGGGCTTGGACTTCCAGCAAGCGTGCATGAGCGTATTTGATAGGAGTGAATGGAGACAAATGGTGTTTAATACTTGACGTGCTGTTGGAGTGGAAGCAAAGTAACATTTATGAAGGGATTCATGGAAACTGGCGTGCCGGACTTGAGTCCTGGAGATGGGAAGTACAGTGCCTGCACTCTGAAGGAGGGTGTTAAATGTTGCAGTTTTATAATTGTAGTGTAAGCATGCCTCTGGCAAGACAGTGATGGAGTGAATGATGATGAAAGTTTTACTTTTTCGGGCCACCCTGCCTTGGTGGGAAACGGCCGTTGTGTTAATAATAAATAATAAAAAAAAATTTTTTTACTGATTTATATCCACATAGATACAAGCCTGGTGGTACACATGCACCAAAATACCTTGAACAAAAATTTAATGCATTTCAGAGACTGTTAGAAAAATATTTTCACTTATAATCTACCCCATAAGACTAGAATGGCTGTATTTCTTTCAGTACCATTCTAACTGCTTTCTGATTGATTTTCTTAAGAAGAATGAGCCGTAGAAAACATTTTAGTGGTGAGAGATAGTCTTTTTTAATAAAAATACAATGGCTTTTTTTTTCCTGCCATCTCTTTATATATTACTGTAATTTGTTTAATATCTGCATGATAAGAAAAAATATTTGGTTGGGAAATCCAGTGAGCATATTTTGAATGAAATCTCATGGTTGGTTTTCAGTTCAAGGGTCATGTGCCAAGAAAAGAAAATTGGCATCCTGTCTGGTCTGAGTTAGGTTTCATCATAGGTGACTAGCCAGTAGGGTAGATGCATGCAATTTGGGGTTGAGAAGCATTACTCCCCGTCAGTTCAACAGGGTATTGGAGAATGGGGCAATTTGTGTTGGGTTATACCTGAACCAATTTACTGTTTTTTAGGAGTTCTAGATTTCAGCCTTGCCGCTTAACTTTGATTTCATCGTTCACTTCATTCCATTACTTTAAGACTCGTGTTTGGAAGTGTTTCCACATGTCTGTATGGCTCATTCTTGAACGTAGTTTCCATTATTCTTTTGTTTATTGTAAAGAATTTTGCCTTGTCTACCTTTATTATGCTACAGTGGATTTTGTATGATGTGATCATATACTTTACCTTCATGTTGTAAATTCTTTCAAAGATAAGAAGCTTAGATCTCAAATTTTCCTCTTATCATATTTCCCTTTAACACAGGAACTAGCATGGGTACACTTCTTGTGATATAGTTTCACTTTGACTAGGTGTGTGTGTGTGTGTGTATGAGAGAGAAAGGCATGTTTGCCTTCAGACAATGTTTTTTAAACTAGTGCAATACATGTATTCACTAAGAAATGTATGATTTATTCGGGCACCTCACAGGATTCATAATTTACGCACATTGCTCAAAGTTTTATGCAATACTACTAGTATGGTGTTCCATCCAAATCTCAGAGGTACCACTGAGAGAAGTGAATAAATCTGATTTGCTGGTATGAATTAAAAATTAAGAGGGTGGAATCTCTTGACCATCTACATGCAGGTGCATCACTAACGGGCATGTAAGATGGGATTAGGAAAGCGCTAAAATCTGCGATGAAGTAAAACTAATTGTTAACAAATGTGGTCACAGTTTTGACCTTAAGCTGAGGATACCCAGATAAGAAGAGATGGAAGATGCACTGATTTTGGAATGACAAAAAGCAGGTACATATATCGGAGCCATACAACAAGGAAAGGATTGTGGAACTTCATTGAATAATACTACTACTTGCATCGCAGAAGAATTTCCTGCTTTAGAAGTTTGCCTGGTTTTATATATGCAGTTGAAGATCGCCATTTTTTCTATACTTCATTAGTCTCTCCAACCAAGTTTAGGAGCCAAAGCTCTTCAGCTAATTTGGTGAGTGCTAATTTTTGCTGTTTTAAAGGCTAAGTAGCATTATGTATACAATACATTATTGTAGTGTGAGAGGAGTGACATAAAATTTAGCCACAAAAATGTAATTCACACTAGGATGAATCAACAAATGTCTTCCTTATAGGAATCATAATACTCTGGAACAGATCAAGAATCCACAAACTAAAAATGAAAACTGCATGAAGCTGTGATCAGTCCTGGACCCTTTAAGGTTTTAGGTGAATGTGAACAATAAAATGGTATTTAGTAAGATCACAGCATTGGGAGACGAAGAAGCCAATTTCAGGCCAGGTCCCTTGTGTTCTGATAAATAAGTAATTCTAACAATGTATTAGGAGGGGCAGGCAGTTAACATTTTAATTTAGGAACATTGGATATTATGTATCAAGGCAGACTTAATAGATCTGCCTATGAAAGTTTGAAGAGGGGATGATAATTTTGAAAGACCAGGTTGTGGGATATCTACACAGTACTCCCAAACATGATAAAAAATACATGATTAGTGTCATATAGACATTGTGGCAAGCAAGTTGCCAGAATTAAGTCTCAAATAGGGACTGGCCAGTTTCATCCAGTATACTGGCGAGGGCAAGAGAAATAGGAAAAAATTTGAGGTGTTGGTTGCATGATTGATAGTGTGTACCAGATAGCTTCAAAGTGTATTAGTTAAAATGAAAGTTTATTAGCCAGAGGGCAAAGGGTGTTTATTAATATTGGCCAGGATGAGAGGGGAAGAGAGGGAGGGAAGGGGAGAGAGTAACTGATGTTCACAATTAGGTAAAGGGCCTTTATTTACAAAATTCCTAGTATGACTCTTAATTCTGGTTTTGTTTCTATAGGTATTTGTTTCCCACTACATTTTTAAGTGCAGCTAAGCTTTATAATGCAGGTAACGTGACCTGACCTTGGTCATTTCGTCTAAAACTACTTTGTACTATAGTAATGGTTTAGAGAGTATTTCTATTCAGTTTTGAATTAATAATGCTTCTGGACTGACAAGAACATCATCAAGTTTTCATTTCCACTATGTGTGCTTGCAATTTACTGTACATATATGTACTGAATATTTAAGTTTATATCTATCTTGAATGGCATGTTACTTCTTTGAAGGGGTGGTACAGCATTTATTAAGCGAAACATTTGTCACTGGTACTTGGGCACAATAATACAGTATATTTGTGACAAGCTGTTGGAGTGTGAGCAGGGTAATATTTTGTGAAGGGATTCAGGGAAACCGGTTAACCGGGTTGAGTCCTGGAAATGGGAAGTACAGTGGTACCCTGAGTTTCGTACTTTATTCGTTCCAGAAGGAATAATGTAAATTAGATTAGTCCGTTTCAGCCCCCCAAAAATACACTTACAAAAGCACTTAAAATAATACACTTACATAATTGTTCGAGTTGGGAGCAGTACGAAACTCAGGGTACCACTGTACTATGCCTGCACTTTAAAGGAGGGGTTTGGGATATTGGCAGTTTGGAGGAACGTTTAAGCTGTCATATCTGAGTGCCTCTGCAAAGACAGTGATTATGTATGAGTGATGGTGAAATTGTTGAATGTTGAAAGTTTTTTTTTCTTTCTTTCTTTTTGGGTCACCCTGCCTCGGTGGGAAACGGCCGACATGTTAAAAAAAAAAAAAATTGTGATCAGAAGGTATATGAAAGTGAGAAAGTACAAGCGAAGATAAAACAAAGCAGTATTGGAAGAGTAATGTGGAACAAGAGACTATGGAGCAGTCCACCCATTGATGCTGCAGCAGCAGCCATGATAACATAGTTCTCTACCTCTTCCCCCCCCCCTCCCCTCCCCTCCTCTTCACTTTAAAAAATGGGAAAAGGGTAATCATTTACTTCTCAGGTAATACTTACTTTGGAAATAATTGTTAAAGTAATAATTGTAGGAATGTACAATCTCTTGTGCTCAATCTGTACTTTCTTTTCCTTTTAGAATCAGATAGTACGGCTAACGTTTTTTTTCAGCATTATGATAAACGTGTTGAACCAATTCAGTATTCACACAACCAAGGGGAATACCCATATTCATGGCAATTCTCCTCTGACCTCACCCACAGCAACTATAATTATGCAAGTGTGAGTGAGTGCAGGTGTGCATGCGTATGCACGTACATACATACACGAGAGAGAACAAATGAATGTAGTATTAACAAAGTGTGTGGCGCGACCACTTTTGGTTGGAAACAAGTCCATTAAAAAAGAATGGGCTTGAGTCCTGGAGTTGGAAAGTACAGTGCCTGCTCTCTAAAGGAGGGGTTTGGGATATTAGCTGTTTAGAAGGACATTTAAACTGTCATATCAGCATGCCTCTGGCAAGATAGTGTGAATGATGGTGAAAGTGTTTGTTTTTCGGGTCACCTTGCCTCGGTGGAAGAAAGCCATGAAAGCCACCATAGAAAACACCTCTGCACTCCCACTGCACAGATCCATTATCTCGTGTCTAAGCCAAATTTTACCGCTCGCAGTATATTTGTGGGTGTTGATTAATACCTAGATTTTCATTGGCTTAATTAGGTAGATCTACATGAGAGACAGTGAAAGGGTTAAATGCTTTGTTCCAGATAATTGGTTTTAATAAATCTACTATTTCCTACCAAGGCAGTGGGATTCAAAGAAGGAATTTCATTCACCAGCACTAATTCTCATGCTGTTCATTGTGTAGAATGCAAATGACCCCTTTGTTTGGAGGATTTTGCAACGTGGACTTATAATATTTATAGCCCTAATGCTGGTGCATGGTAAACCACATAATTACTATTGAGTGTGTAATAAAAGTGGTGTTATAATGGTTTACCTAATTACACCAAAAGCAAGATAAATACCCCCACACCTACTTGCTGCGTATCACCACTTCCTCCTAGCCAAACTTCATCACATTTTTCCCCACAACATTTTTCTTACAAAATTATGATTTTCAGCATGCTGACGTAATATATATTGAGTTACATGTATGGGCAGCTAATCCATTCCAGACACCCAAAAATACATTTTATGGTGAATAACTGTGGTTTTACATATAAGTTGGGGCATATGAAAACCAAGGTTCTACTGTAATTTAATTTAGTAAAATTTACATTAATATTTATGTTACAAAATTATTAAACTACATTTTTCTTAATATTTAGCGTTAAAACGCATAAAAAATTATATACAGTCACGAAAAAAAAATCCACGAATATGCGGGGATTTCCACGAACAATTATTAGTTAGGTTCTAAGGAAAAATCTGTGAATTACTGAATCCGCAAATTCGCAGGGGTCCACTGTATTTCTATACACCATAGGAATGTTAGCATGAGCCCCACTGTGAAAATAAATGCAGAATTTTATAGACTAATCCCACACCAGCACGATCGCAGCTTTAAGGGGACTTGAGCTAGGGCATGCCACAGCCATGATGGTATGGAATTAATTTGTAAAAACCTGCATTAATGGTCACAGTGGGAGCCCATGCTAACATTCCTATGGTGCACAGAAAAATACCTAGTTGAATGAATTTTGTTGGGCTAGCATAGGATAGTGGTTAAGCATAAAGGCCTGTAAGTTGTAGGACTCGTCTATCATTGGTTCAAGCTCCACCTGTTTTGTGGTTTGTTTAGTGAAGGTGGTCACAAGACCTTCACCTTCGACAGTCAAATGATCAGAAAGCAAACTTATATGAATATCCATAGTGCCGTGCCATCTTGAAACAAAAGGCAAAGATCCGAAATGGTATGGTAGCCTGATCCCTGCAGGTAGAAAGGAAAGAAGCGATGGAACCTAGGTTTGATCAGGATGTGATGCATAAAGTCTTAAAATGTGGTTACTACTCTGCATAGAGAAGTCAGCATCTTGCAAATATGATCTACCAAAACTAACTTCAATTTATTTATAGCCTGGAATATGTTTAAGAATGAAAGATCCAATGGATAATGAGAAATGTTTTATTTGTTTATTCTGAAATTTCAGAATAACTCAGGAAAATAGAGTAAAATCTCCTGCAGAAGGTGGATTGAGGATTGGATAGCAAGGGAGGGAGAACACAATTTAAAATGAACCAGCCCTAACAAAGCTTGTATTGTACTGCACATATCTGGTAGACCCCTCTACCTCAATAATCCCCTACCCCTTCTCTGTGGCTGACTGAGGCATGGTAGGTGATTTTCACTGTGAGGCTTGAGACTTAAAAGCAACTGCCATTGTGCAAATCCCTGCATCCACAAAAAGGATGTTTAACCCTCTTTTTATAATACATACTGTATGCCTCATAATTACACAATCTAGTGTAGTACTCACCACAGATGTCAGCAGATAAAATGGGAGCACCACTCTTCAGTGCATCTTTATAGACAGGAGATGTGATCAGCCTGCAATGACACTTGCAGGTTGTCAGCACAGGCAGAAGCCTTGAGAATAACACTGGTAACCATAGATTCTTGAGCTCCACAGGTTGAAGCCTCAAAAACAACACTTTTAACCACAGATTCTTGAGCTTCAATGAGTGAAGACAAACACTGATGAATCTTGCACCTTGACCTGGAGAGCATCGATCAACAATTTTTCTTAAGAGGATCAGAGCATCCTCGGAAACTGATCGAATAAAAAAATCTTGCTGGAAAGCAGGTTAGGACAAATCAAATTACTTTTCTCTGAACAAGCAAAAGTGGCACACAAAAGATTTGACATATTTTTCTTTGTCTTATTGTAGTCAAGTTCATTGAAATATGAGGTGCCTTGTGAGTGTATATACTCACAAATTCTAGCGGCTTCAAATCAAGCGCGAGAAAGCTGGTAGGCCCACATATGAGAGAATGGGTCAGTGTGCGCAGTATAAAAATAATCCTGCAGCACGCAGTGCATAATGAGAGAAAAAAAACTCAGACTGTGTTTTTGGATTAAAACGCCGTCTTTGAGGTGTATTTTCGTATAGTATTTATGGTTGTATTATCTTTTTTATGATCTCATTTGATAGAATGGAAAACATACTACAGACATATAGATGATTTTGATTAGTTTCATGATGAAAACGACCTTGAAATTGAGCTCAAATTAGGGAAAATGTTCGATTTTTGCAAATGTTCAAGAGTAAACAAATCATGCCACGCATCCAATACACATCAATTGGTGAGTCTAATATTCTTTCACAAGTACACTGATATTATTTATACCATTTTTTACAATAATGCAATAGTCTGCATAACGGTAAATCTTCTATTTTTTGTGTGAATAAAAAATCAAAATAGAAAGCAAGAGTAATATAAGAGGGGCCTAAAGACATGACTGATGAACAAATAACATCTTATTTTAGTGCCAGGAATGTCTGCTTTGTTTATTCTGGACCCTATTTTGAAATTGACAACTTTTTTATTTTGCATGAAATTGGCCAAATTGCCAATTTCTGACCACTTTATTGGGTAGTTGAAATCGGTAAATTGGTGGTTTCTTGTACTCAGTCGATAGAACAAATGGAGTTCTAAAGAAATAGCTATGAGTTTGGTCGACTGGATCAATGGAATTGGCCGAAAATAGGGCTCAAAGTCAGTGAAATTGCCGATGCGTATATATCGCAGAGATCACTACCTTCGCAAGAGCTTAATTCCGTAAGTTTTCCATCAAATTTCATACTTTTGGTGTCATTACCATCGGGAAAAGATTATCATTTCGTAAGAAAAAATATTTTATATTTTTTTTTTTAAATTTTGCGACAACAGGAGAGCACGCAGGATTAGGGGTTGCGACAGTCAAAGGGTTAAACGGTCCATACGTATATTTACGTTAGCTCACCCAGTGCCCCGAATATTTCGAAAAAAAAAAATTACTTTTTTTATATAGAAATAAAGAGCACAATTTTCTTAGTGTTATAGGATAAAAATAAAAACTTTAGGGTCAGTACTTACCGAGATATGACGCTGCGAAGTTGGCACTTGGCAATCACCTGACGGCAACATGAAGCACTGCCGCTTGCAGAAAATCTACATATTTACCATTTTCCTCCATTTTTTTTAATATTCTTGGTTTTTATTATATATGATAGCTATTTTACAGTAAATCTTTTGATTTCAATGTCAATTGTTGTTTATACACCAATATTATATACGAAATTATTGTCATACTGACACAAACACACATGTACACACTGATAGGTGATTTTGCACACCTGGCTGAATCACATTCTATTATCTACAAGTATTTACATGTCCCACTTATGTTTCTAGAAGTCCACAATTGTATGATACTCCATGAAGCAGAGTGCCACTCCACACTGGTGACATATGAATCGTGTGTCCTTCTGCAGTTGGGGTCGTTTTGTGGTGGTAGCACACACAACACACTTCTTCTGGGAATGCTTCTTCTTTGGGGTAGGTGGTAAAGGTACCAGGTAGTGACAGTTAGGGATGATTCGGTCTGGCACTTGCCCCACTGGCTGTGGTTGTGGTTGAGGAACAAGTCGTTCTTGAGGGGCAGGTTCAGGTGTGGTACCATACTTTTTTGCTATCTGTTTTACGATATTCAGGGAGAATTCCGCAAAATGTTGTCGTTTTCCAGTCTTTATTTCGTACATATTGAATGCATTGATCACTGCAATGTCTACAAGGTGGAAAAACAGTTTTATATACCACTTGCGACTCCTATGCACACAGTCAATGAACCCTATCATCATGTCACACCTGTCAACTAGGCACATATTGTTTGTATAGTCGACGACAACAGCTGGCTTGACAATATGTTCATTGCTGTGCTGGTTCATTTTGTCTGTCTGTACCATCTCGTTTCTGTGGATGGTTGACAGAAATGTCACGTCCCGTTTGTCATGCCACATCAGTGCCATGATGTCATTGCCATGAAACACTTGCACTGCACCTTCAACACTGCCACTGAACCTTGGCATATGTTTTCTATTCCTTCTCACTGTTCCACATATATCAGTATTGTTCACACGCAGGAAATCAGCGAGCATAGGGCTTGTATACCAGTTGTCTGTGTACAATGTATGGCCCTTGCCAAAGTTTTATACCAAATCGATTACGTTTTCTCAGAATATATTGCTTGAATGACAAGCGTCCCTTGAATAGAATCAAGGACTCGTCGACAACAATGTTCTTGAAAGGATAAAAGTATGCACTGAATTTCTGCTTCAGGTACATAAACACTTCCCGGATTTTGTATAGAAGGTCATTTCTCTTGGGCATATTCCTGTCTGAGAAGTGCAATATTCGTAGCAACAGAATGAATCTGTTGCAGGAAAGGAGGTCACGGAAGACAGGAGTACTGATGAAGTTGTCTGTGGACCAGTAGATACGTATATTGTTCTTATAGGTATGTGGCATAAGCATGACAGTGGCAAGGAATAAATACATTTCAGCTACTGATGTGTCTTTCCACCTGCGCAGCCGTGACGATTCTCCAACCTCTGCTGTGTTGTCCATGACATAGCGATAATAATTGTTCGTCTGGGTCACTATCAAGTTCATTATAGGCTCGTCAAAGTATAACTGGAAAAAGTCTAACTCTGTAGACTCATTCTGGCAGGATGCCACTTCCACTCACATCAAAATCAAAAGGCTGTGGCACGAATACACTTTGTGTCCACTTCCAATCTCGGTCACATGGTGCAGGGTGGACCTGTGGCATGGGGTGTGGGGGAGAAGGTGGTGGGACAGGAGTGGAGGCAGCACATGGCTGAGGGGGTGCCGGGCAGTCCTTTGTCTGTCCAGGCACTGTGCCACCCACCACTTCTTCCTCCATCCCCGCAAATTCACCTTCATGATCACTATCAGTGGCTGGGGTTTTGAATCGTGACCTGCCACGACCCTTGGGGACTGCAAATGGCACACTGCCTGAACATAGGAGACGACACCTAAAAGTACGCTTCACTGGTGAATAATGAACATCACTATCACTACACAAATCCTCCAATGGCATAAAATCAATCTCATCATCACTTACATCACTTTCACTATCACTAAAACACTGGGAAAATGACAGTTTCCTCTTGCGTAGTTGCCTATGGGTAATACTCGCCACTCCAGAGGTGCTTGGCCCAGGGTCTTGGGTGGCCACACTGGCCACCCCAGAAGTGCTTGGCCTAGGGACTGGTGTGGCCACACTGGCTACCCCAGAGGTGCTTGGCCCAGGGTCTGGTGTGGCCACAGTGGGCACCCCAGAGGTGATGGGCTGAGGGTCATCTGGGTTATCGTTGATATTTTCACTAATTCCTTGATTATTAGTGGCCACATCAGTATCAAATCCACTAATCTCATGTTGTATATCACTTTCCTCAAATAGTAGAGTGTTAATACGACGAGGCGTGAGTGAATCATGAGGATGTGCCATGATGTTGACTCAAGATGGAGCTGAATGTAACTGTTTTCCTACCATGTGGTACCAAGGCGTCCAGGATTTTTTTTTAACCCGGCGCACACTGAGTGCGCAGACCCATTCTCTCATGCCTAGGCGACTCAGGCCTATAGCGCCAATTTTGAAGGAATGAAAAATAAAACGTAAAATTATGTTTGGGGCAACAGCGGTACTAACGTAAATATACGTGTGGACTGTTTAAGGATTAATAAGAACATTGTTCTATGCATTAAAGTTAAAAAGAGTACAATGTTCCAATTTAGATGTAAAGCTGATTACCACGATACTGGGGAAATAGAATGGTGGGCAGCTAGCTGAGTACTGCAGCAAACATCTGTATCTGGAACCTTAACCCTTTCTTCACTGTAGTCGTCTACTGATGTAATAGTGTCCCTTATTTCTCTTGATGAGATTACTGTAGGTGCAACATTATCATGTGGTAGAGAATTGTGTCCAGGTTCATATAACATTGTGAAATGCCCTAGGCCTAAGTGTGGCAGATATTGTATTACAGTGGTCCCTCGGTTTTCATGCATCTCCAAACTCGAACATTTATGTAAGTGTATTTTCGTAAGTGCTGTTGCAAGTGTATTTTTGGGGGTCTGAAATAGACTAACCTACATGACATTATTTCTTAAGGAAGTAAATTCATTCGGTAATGGCACTTGAGCAGCATTCTGGAACAAATTTTCGGCAAAAACCGAGGGACCACTGTATATGTTATAAAAGCAATGGAAGGGTTTATCATCAGCTGGAGAATGCATCATAATAAGTGGGGGGGGGGGCATTGAACCTCACTAACCGACATCACAATTAGAGTTATGGCAAGTCATCCATTTGCAGTAGTCTGAGACTGAATTTTTATTTTATTTTTTCAACGAACTGGCCGCATCCCACTGAGGCAGGGTGACCTAAAAAGAAAAATGAAAGTTTTTTTTTTTTTTTAATTTAGTAATGTATATAAGAGAAGGGGCTACTAGCCCCTTGCTCCCAGCATTTTAGTCACCTCTTAAGACATGCATGGCTTATGGAGGAAGAATTTTTTTTCCTTTTCCTCATGGAGATAAGAGGAAATAAACAAGAACAAAAACTGTTAAGAAAACCTAGACGGGTGTGTATATATATGCTTGTACATACATGTGTAGTGTGACCTAAGTGTAAGTAGGAGTAGCAAGATGTACCTGAAATCTTGCATGTTCGTGAGACGGAAAAAAAGACACCAGGAATTGTGCCATCTTGTAAAACAATTACAGGTTTCTGTTTTACACTCACTTGGGAGGATGGTAGTACAGTGGACCCTCGGTTTTCGTAATTAATCCGTTCCAGAGGGAGTTACTAACACCGAATAAAACGAACTCCGAATCTATTTTCCCCATAAGAAATAATGGAAATTCAATTTATCCGTTTCAGACACCCAGAAGTAAAAATAAAATATTTTTGTACATTAAATTACACAGAAAACAATGAGACATGAAGAATAAAACAATAATAACATGACACTTACCTTTATTGAAGAGTTGTTGATGTGTGGAAGTCGGGAGGAGGGGAGGGATGGAAGAGTTGCTGTTGTTTGGAAGGGGAATCCCCATCCATAAAGACTTCAGGTACCAAGTCCTTTTCCTGGGTTACTTCCCTTCTTTGTTTTTTAATGCCACTAGGACCAGCTTGAAAGTCACTGGACTCCTGTTGCTCAAAAAAGTGTTCCAGAGAGTTCTGTTTCTGGAGTATGTTTGGAATTGTGCCGGCGACAGGGGTGTGTGTTTGGGGACAGGACAAGATAGTCCTTCAATATGACACTAATATAAACTCTATGGCTTATTTATCTATCACAATTCATCTAATATGACATAATAAACAATATTAATAACATAGAAACATGACATATACTCTAGAATGAATAAAATATCATTACGAATGTGAGGACTGACGTTGTGTTGTTTGTTGTTGGGTGTATAAGGGCCACTGAAAGATAAGCCTTACATAGTGATGGCCACCAGACACGGCGGTGCTGTCAGTCACCCTATATAACTCCAACAACATTGGAGGAGTTAAGTTTCGTGTCGTCATTTTTCTATCGCTTAATCATTTAACTAACTTGCTACACTGTTAATGGTACACTTTATCGCTGGCTGGCACTATAGCCTTTATCAACTCCTGCTGCTTTAGTATCATAACATATATCATAGAATCACTGAATCACGTAAGAAGACACATTCTCCCTAGTGCCAGCCCTTTGGTAAAGGGCTGCCACTAGGTGCTTTCTTTGGGCCCATGGTGGCTTATTTAGCAGTTGCAAGCACTAAAAAGAATTGAATAATGACGAAATGTATCGTATGAACGCATAGGTTGACCGGCACTCGCTGGTAAACAATGGCACACTGACTCTGAATGGTGTGTTGGGCTGCTCGGGCCGGGCGTATGCGTCTGGGATGAATTACGATCACCGAGGCGGAATTACGATCACCGAACCAATATTTTTATGAAAAAACGTTACGAACACCGAATATTACGAACTCTGATGACTACGAACACCGGGGGGTCCACTGTATCTCCTTGAGTGTTTGCTGTCTACCAACCTACTACCGAGAAGAGACTGAAATATCATTACTAAAAATGGAGAGTATACATTTGTTGGCTTGACTAAGTATAAGGTTTTTGCAGGTTTTGGGTGACCTAGTGTTAACATTACTGGACCTTTCTCAGCCTTATATATAACTTCTTATCAGGAAGAAGAATCATCCCCACCTTCAATGGCAAATTGGCAAAGCCATTCACACCAACTGAAGTGCCACAGGGTTCGTGCCTTAGTCCTATACTGTTCAACGTAAATGACCTCCCCAACCTGAATTCCAAGATACTACCATCATCACCCAATTTACTGACGATGTTATCCATGTATGTTTCATCCACCCCTATATCTGGAAAAAAACAGGCATGTAAGGGCAATAGAGAAAATGAATGCCAAATTGTGAAGAACAGCCAACTGGAAGAAGAAATGGAGAATCACGACCTACCCTGACAAGGTCCTCATCAGTACCATTGGATGTGTTGCCGCAACTATCATAAACAAGGGGGGTATCTCCACCAGAGGTACACCTATTGCCATCAAAAACCCACATAAGATCCTGGTGATGTGTGACTTCACATCACCAAAAAGGTCGAGGAAGACATCATGCCCAGCCCTTCTAGGGCAGGGTAGGTGCCTGAGCCAGAGCTTGCTACCACCTGCAGCTCACAAGACTGCCATTCCCAAAAGCCCCCCTGGGGCGGGGCAGGTGGCAGACCAGAGAGGCCTAGCTTCTCCCTACGAGCCCCATGATGGCGGGGAATGTGGCTAGGCCTGGGGACAGTTGGTCCCAGACGATGAGGAGGTACTTGTACCTCCTCCCATGGGAGACATAGGTCTCAGACACTCCCAAGACAGGGAGCCAAGGCTGGGTCACCATCTGGAAAAGACCCGGGCTGGGAGAGTACCGGCGAATCAACAACAACAACCAAAAAGGTAAATTTAGCTAAAACCTGCCTCGGTCAACTATACAGGTTTCATCACCCCCCCCCCACATCATGAAGCACCTGTATATGATGATAAGACCTATGCTTGAATATCCTCATGTGCCCATGTCACTAACAACAAAATCCAAAATGCTACAGCTACAAAGAGTCCAAAACAAGGCCTTCTGCTTTATCACAGGCACCAGATGGAGGGACAAAATCAGAATGGAAGATCTACACATCCAACAGGAGATTGATGCAATAAATGTCAGACTAGATAAACTAAAGAAGAGACTGTTATATGACATGCAAGATCTCTCTATACCAGACAGAGAAAACCCTCCCCAACCAACTAACACCACTGACTACATTAATACACCTCCCCACAGGACCCACAGGATGTCCCTCCAACAAAGAATCAAACATTTTATTCACAAGGAGAACTTCCAAGGCCAAAGATTCTGAGTGATCGCTCTGAAGATATAGAAGAATGGGTACCACCAGAGCCATTCTGTGTCCAAGAAGGATAAAAACCATCTCAACTATGGAGACCTTACATCTAACCAAGTAACATTTACATCTAGCCGTGTAACAACTGCAAACCACCTATGGCAGGACACTGCCTCAGAAACACTTCAGCCAGTCACCAGTTCTAGCAAAGCAGCCAACTACCACCATTAGCCCCAACAAAGGCCCTGAAATCACCAGTTCCAGCCCTTGCAACCTCCCTCCGTCGAAAAAAGGCAATAGCAAAAACAAGTAGTACGTACCAATTCACCGCCATGCATGCAACTTGCATATGTGTGTGTCGTTGACGGGTAGCGTGGTACATCAAATAAGTAATTCATGTTAATCACTAAACCTAAGTGGGTCATTCAGCTTAAGACGTGCGGGAGGCTTGATCCTCCGTCTGCTTAGCGCGAGACACTCACTTCCTATTTGTACTCTCCTAGTTGTTCTGTTACACCACATCCTATGATTATCATAAATAACACCACACACATGCACGACACACACACAGCCTTATTAAAATGCACCAAAGTGGTTAGGCCACTTGCCTTTAACCCTTTGAGGGTCCAAGGCGGGTCTCTGAAACTCGTTCTCAGGGTCCACGAATTTAAAAAAAAAATTATTTCTTCCGAAATGATAGTGAATCTTTTTCCGATCATAACGCCACAGAAATTATGAAATTTGATCGAAAACTAACGGAATTATACTTTCACGAAGTCATCGGTATCTATGACATTTACGCATCGGCGATTTCGCCCACTTTGAGCCCTATTTTCGGCAAATTCCAATGTTTCAGTCTACTAAAATTATAGCTATTTCACTAGAACTCCATTTCTTCTATCGATTGAGTACAAGAAACCGCCTATTCACCAATTTCAACTACCCAAAATAGTGGTCAGAAAATGGCAATTTGGCCAATTTCAAACGATGCCAATTTCAAAATAGGGTCCATAATAAACAAGGCAGACATTCCTGGCACTAAAATAACATCTCTGTTCATTAGTCACATCTCCAGGCCCCTCTTACATTACTTTTGCTTTCCATTTTGAATTTTTATTCTCACAAAAAAATAGAAGATTTACTGTTATGTATACAACTGCATCATTGTAAAAATGGTATAAATAATATCAGCAGGGCCCGGAGGTCTGGGGCAGGGCCTGGTGGCTAGAGCTCTCGCTTCACACACGGAGGGCCCGGGTTCGATTCCCGGCGGGTGGAAACATTTCGACGTGTTTCCTTACACTTGTCATGTTCACCTAGCAGCAAATAGGTACCTGGGTTGTTAGTTGACTGGTGTGGGTCGCATCCTGGGGGACATGATTGAGGACCCCAATGGAAATAAGACAGACAGTCCTCGATGACGCACTGACTTTCTTGGGTTATCCTGGGTGGCTAACCCTCCGGGGTTAAAAATCCGAAAAAATCTTAAAGGCCTGGTCACAGACCGGGCCGCGGGGGCGTTGACCCCTGGAATTCTCTCCAGGTTCTCTCCAGGTAGACACTTGTGCAAGAATATTAGACTACCCAGTTGATGTGTATTGGACGTATGACGTGATTTGTTTACTCTTGAACATAGGCAAAAATCAAACATTTTCGCTACTTTGCGCTCAGTTTCAAGGTACAGTGGTACCTCGAGTTATGATGGTCCCCAAAATCGCCCTTTTATGTAAGTTTATTTTTTAAAATGCTTTTGTAAGTATATTTTTGGGGGTGTAAAAGGACTAGTCTATTTTACATTATTCCTTATGGGGATAAATTCGTTTGGTAATGGCACTTGAACAGCATTCTCGAACGAAAAAATATCGTAACTCAAGGTACCACTGTACTTGTCATCGTGAAACCAGTCAAACTTATCTCTATTTCTGTAATATATCATCTATTCTATAAAATGAGACTAAGAAAACGAGAATAAACGCATAAATACCATACGAAAATAAACTGCAAAGTCGCTGTTTTAAACCAAAAACACGGACAGTTTTTTTTTTCCTCGTGCACTGTGTGCTGCAGGAATTTTTTTATACTGCGCACACTGACTGC
The DNA here is from genome assembly GCA_009830355.1 of Cherax destructor. Taxonomy (NCBI): domain Eukaryota; kingdom Metazoa; phylum Arthropoda; class Malacostraca; order Decapoda; family Parastacidae; genus Cherax; species Cherax destructor. The sequence continues at coordinate 90,527 of WNWK01001352.1, forward strand.
ACAGACCCATTCTATCACATCTAGGACTAACAGCCTGTTTCTGCTTGATTTGAGGGCGCTAGAATTTAGGCGTACTAATACGTCAATAACCACAGTGCGTAAAACGTACTTGTACGACCATAACCCCGAAAGGGTTAATATCCCTTCTCCCCACCCCTCACCCCACCCACCCACCCTTTTTCCACATTCCATCCTTACCTATCCTTCCTTACCAAACCTGTGATTAAAACTACCTACCTACTCATACTGCTACAAAATATCTTCTTAACTCTTTGGGGGTCCAAGGGGGGTCTCTGAAACTCGTTCTCAGGGTCCACGAATTTAAAAAAAAAAAAAATCTTATGGAATGATAGAGAATCTTTTTCCGATCATAACGCCACAAAAATTATGAAATTTGATCGAAAACTAACGGAATTATGCTTTCGCGAAGTTAGCGGTAGCCATGACACTTACGCATCGGCGATTTCGCCCACTTTGAGCCCTTTTTTCGGCACATTGCAATGTTTCAGTCTACTAAAATTCTAGCTATTTCGCTAGAACTACATTTCTTCTATCGATTGAGTACAAGAAACCGCCTATTTACCAATTTCAACTACCCAAAATAGTGGTCAGAAAATGGCAATTTGGCCAATTTCACACAAATTTCAAACGATGCCAATTTCAAAATATGATCCATAATAAACAAGACAGACATTCCTGGCACTAAAATAACATCTTCTCTGTTCATTAGTTACGTCTCCAGGCCCCTCTTACATTACTTTTGCTTTCCATTTTGAATTTTTATTCTCGCAAAAAAATAGAAGATTTATTGATATGTATACAACTGCATCATTGTAAAAATGGTATAAATAATATCAGAGCACTTGTGCATGAATATTAGACTCGCCAGTTGATGTGTATTGGACGCATGGTATGATTTGTTTACTCTTGAACATCGTCAAAAATCGAACATTTTCGCTACTTTGAGCTCAATTTCAAGGTATTTGTTATTGTCAAACCAATCACAATCATCTCTATTTCTGTAATATATCTTCCATTCTATCAAATAAGAACAAGAAAACGAGAATACAACAATAAATACCATACGAAAATAGACTGCAAAGTCGCTGTTTTAAACCAAAAACACGGTCGGAGTTTTTTTTTCCTCATTATGCACTGTGTGGTGCAGGAATTTTTTTATACTGCGCACACTGACTGCACAGACCCATTCTATCACATCTAGGCCTAAGCCTGATTCTGCTTGATTTGAGGGCGCTAGAATTTAGGCATACTAGTACGTCAATAACCCCAGTGCGTAAGACGTACTAGTACGACCAAAACCCCGAAAGGGTTTAGGATAGATCATTGAGATGCCTTTTTTATACTGATGATCATGATTCCAGAAATTGTGACAGTAAATTATCTCCCTGTTGTATAAACTGTTCCTCAAGAGATGCTCCTCAATGTGCAGCTCATCACTTTGCATATATTGTAGTTCAGACTGTCTGGAGATGGTGTTGCAGAATCACAAATCGATTGAAATTGAACAACAGAAAATATTACAGCCTCAAAAAATCTAACTCTCCTCAGGCTTTTCAAAACCCGTAAAGGGGGGATCATTAACCCTTTCAGGGTCCAAGGGGGGTCTCCGAAACTCGTTCTCAGGGTCCAAGAATTAAAAAAAAATTATTTTTTCTTATGAAATGATAGAGAATCTTTTTCTGATCATAATGCCACAAAAATTATGAAATTTGATCGAAAACTAACGGAATTATGCTTTGCGAAGTTAGGGTACCCATGACACTTACGCATCGGCGATTCGCCACTTTGAGCCCTATTTTCGGCAAATTCCAATGTTTCAGTCAACTAAATTATAGCTATTTCGCTAGAACTCCATTTCTTCTATCGATTGAGTACAAGAAACGCCTATTTACCAATTACAACTACCCAAAATAGTGGTCAGAAAATGGCAATTTGGCCAATTTCACGATGCCAATTTCAAAATAGGGTCCAGAATTAACAAGGCAGACATTCCTGGCACTAAAATAACGTCTTTCTCTGTTCATTAGTCACGTCTCCAGGCCCCTCTTACATTACTTTTGCTTTCCAAACTGAATTTTTATTCTCACAAAAAATAGAAGATTTACTGTTATGTATGCAATTGCATCATTGTAAAAATGGTATAAATAATATTAGAGCACTTGTGTATGAATATTAGACTCGCAGTTGATGTGTTTTGGGATGCATGGTGTGATTTGTTTACTCTGAACATCATCAAAATCAAACATTTCGCTACTTTGTGCTCAATTTCAAGGTACTTGTATTTGTCAAACCAATCAAAATCATCTCTATTTCTGTAATATATCTTCCAATCTATCAAATGAGACCAAAAAAACGAGAATACATCAATAAATACCATACGAAAATAGACTGCAAAGTCACTGTTTTAAACCAAAAACACGGTCCGTTTTTTTTTTCCCTCATTATGCACTGTATGTTGCAGGAATTTTTTTTATACTGCGGACACTGACTGCACAGACCCATTCTATCACATCTAGGCCTAACAGCCTGTTTCTGCTTGATTTGAGGGCGCTAGAATTTAGGCGTACTATTACGTCAATAACCCTGAAAGGGTTAAACATCTCTTCATAAAGAAATAAAATCATTCTTGTTATTTAACCCTTTCGTTGTTTCGGCGCACTATACGGCTTACGCGCCAGAGTTTTGGTCGCACTAGTATGCCTAAATTCTAGCACCCTCAAATCAAGCAGAAACAGGCTGGTAGGCCTAGATGTGAGAGAATGGGTCTGTGCGGTCAGTGTGCGCAGTATAAAAAAAATCCTGCACCACACAGTGATATAATGAGGAAAAAAAACTGACCGTGTTTTTGGTTTAAAACAGCGATTTTGCAGTTTATTTTCATATGGTATTTATGCTTGTATTCTCGTTTTCTTAGTCTCATTTGATAGAATGGATGATATATTACAGAAATAGAGATAATTTTGACTGGTTTCACGATGACAAGTACCTTGAAACTGAGCGCAAAGTAGCGAAAATGTTCGATTTTTGCCTATGTTCAAGAGTAAACAAATCACGTCATGCGTCCAATACACATCAACTGGGTAGTCTAATATTCTTGCACAAGTGCGCTGATATTTATATTATTGATATTATTTAAACTCTCGAAACTCTTCAAAGGTATGCAGTTGTATACATAACAGTAAATCTTTTTATTTTTTGTGAAAATAAAAATTCAAAATGGAAAGCAAAAGTAATGTAAAAGGGGGCCTGGAGACATGACTAATGAACAGATAAAATTTTATTTTAGTGCCAGGAATGTCTCATTTATTCTGGACCCTATTTTGAAATTGGCATCTTTTGAAATTTGTGTGAAATTGGCCAAATTGCGAATTTTTGACCACCTTATTGGGTACATAGTTAAAATCGGTAAATTGGCTGTTTCTTGTACTCAATTGATAGAACAAATTGAATTCTAGCGAAATAGCTATAATTTTAGTAGACTAAACATTGGAATTTGCCGAAAATAGGGCTCAAAGTGGGCGAAATCGCCAATGCGTAAATGTCATCGATACCGCTAACTTCGCGAAAGCATAATTCTGTTAGTTTTCGATCAAATTTCATAATTTTGGTGTCGTTGTGATCGGAAAAAAATTCTCTATTATTTCATAAGAAAAAAATAATTTTTTTTTTTTTTCCGAAAAATTTGGGACCCTGAGAACGAGTTTCGGAGAGGGCCTGTGGACCCCCAAAGCGTTAACTTCTAAATGAGTTTTCTGTTTTATACCTGGCGCCTAGAACTATGACTTTTATTTAGTCTGATCTAGCAGTGATTGCAGCTGCTCTTTCCAGGTCCTTTTCAGTTTTATCACATTAAGAGGTTAGCTGTTCATATAACTTGGTGAGTAGAAATATGAAACACGTCTGTCTCGCACTCGGCAGATGGAGGATCAAGTCTCCACCACATTTTGTGCTGAATGATCCACATAGGTATAGTATTGAACATAATTATTTGTTTTATTTAGAGGACAGCTATTGCTAAGGATGGTGTGGAGTTTGGGAGGGTGTGTAAAGGAAGAAAGTTGAAAGTGATGAGGTGATGAGGGTATCAAAGGAGTTAAGTAAAGAAAAATTTGATATATTAGAGGGAGGGAGTATGGAAGAAGTGAATGAGTTCAGATATTTGGGAGTAGACTTGTTAGGGATGGGTTTATGAAGGAAGAGGTTAACCATAGAATTGATGAAGGAAAAAAATGTGAGTGGTGCATTGAGGTATGTGGAGACAAAAAAACATTATCCATGGACACAAAGAAGGAAATGTACAAGAGTATAGTGGTACCAACACTCTTATATGGGTGTGAAGCATGGGTTGTAATGCAACAAGGAGGAGGCTGGAGGCAGTGGAAATATTGTGTCTAAGGGCAGTGTGTGGTGTAAATATTATACAAAGAATTTGTGGTGTGGAAATTAGGAGGTGTGGAGTTATTAAAAGTATTATTCAGAGGGCTGAGGGGGTTGTTGAGGTGGTTTGGTCATTTAGAGAGGATGAAGCAAAATGGGATGATTTGGAGGGTGTATAAATCTGCAGTGGAAGGGAGGAGGGGTAGGGATCATCCTAGGAAAGGATGGAGGGATTAGGCAAAAGGTTTTCGTGTGCAAGGAGCTTGGACATGCAGCAGGCATGTGTTAACGTGTTAGATAGGAGTGAATAGAGACAAATGGTTTTTGGGACCTGACAATCTGTTGGGGTGTGAGCAGGGTAATACTTTGTGAAGGGATTCAGGGAAACCGGTTAGCTGGACTTGAGTCCTGGAGGTGGGAAGTACAATGCCTGCACTTTAAAAGAGTTTGGGGTATTGGCTGTTTGGAGTGACATCTAAACTGTCATATCTGAGTGCCTCTGCAAAGACAGTGATTGTTTGAATGATGATGAAAGTATTTTTCTTTTTTTGGGTCACCCTGCCTCAGTGGGAGACAGCCAGCGTGTTAAAAAAAATCATACTCCAATTGGTCACCATGGTCTCATTGAGGTGATGGAAGTAGCAGTGAATTGCCATCGGCAGATTGTGATGATGGTTCTGTATTGTCCTGGCACTAATGAGTCGGATTACTTGTTTCCTAATTAATTTGGATTTCCCATTGTATCCTTTGCAAAGTAGAGTTCCTGTCTTCAAACCTTGATCTGGATCAGATTGATGTGATGGTGAGAGATGGCTTGGACAAGTTGGCTATGTTTTCACTGTCTGTTGAGTAATCAAATATTCATGGAGGGTTTGTAGCTGTGATTCGGGATTTTTCCCTTTGGTGCGTTTCCTTCATTGCCCAGTTATGAAGATCTCGGAGTGAGGAGCATCAATCGTGTAGCTTGCGTACTCCAGGGTCATGGTCTGATTATGTAGAAGCCTGTAGATCAGTTGTGATTAGAGTATACCTGGAGAGGGTTTCGTGGGTCAACGCATGGTGGATCAGGGTCTGATCAACTAGGCTGTCACTGCTGGCCACACGCAAACTGACATACGAACCATAGCCCAACTGGTCAGGTACTGACTTTAGGTGCCTGTCCAGCGACTTGAAGACAGCCAGGGGTCTTTTGGTAATCCCCCTTATGAATGAACTGTGTCAAGCACTAATGTGCCTCAGTTCTCCCTTGTGGGATAAGCTCCTCCCACTTTGTAATGTACTAAGTGGTGATTTTAATATAATAATTATTATTACTTATTATATTATGATTATTATTATAAAAATAGTGTAAAATTGGCCAAAACACTGACTTCTGGACACTTAATAAGGGAATTTCTGATGGTGTTCGTGATGCTCCAAACTCGCCCTTGTATGTAAGTGTATTTTTGTAAATTCTTTTGTAAGTATATTTTTGGGGGTCTAAAAGGACTAGTCTACTTTACAATATTCCTTATGGGAATAAATTCGTTTGGTAATGGCACTTGAACACCATTCTGGAACGAAAAAATCACTAAAACCGGGGGTCCACTGTACTAGCAAAATAGCCGTCAGTTAAGTTAGTTTCAGCACTGGATTAAGCCTCAAATTCAGCAAACTCACTGTTATTTAAAGTTCTCCGTGATCTTCAACTTCGCACCTTGTAATTCCTTAAGTATCATTACCTTTAGAAAAATATTCTCTGCCATTTCAGAAGATATTTTATTTTTTGGATTGCAATACAGATGGATCATTTAATCTGGGGGCCTGTTGACAGTTTAAGGTTTAAAATAGGTATGAGGAATAGCACAGCAGAAAAGAATAAAACAAAAACAAACCACTTAATTTCTGTAACGTGGCATACTGTACACTATACAATTATGATAATCGATATGTATAAACTATGTACTTTATATAAGTGCCAGAATCAAACATTGGAGAAAAAGGCAGGCATAGGGAAGATCAAATCTACGATGCTCAATTTATCATAATTTATGGGGCTTGGAACCTAATTTAAAGATGCAGAAGACAATATTTACACTTTCCTACAGAAGAAACATTGAGGAATTGATTAGTTCACTAACCCAGATTCTGGATGTAGTGCCACTTACTCTTTTTCTGTCAAATGGTGCCACATATTTGTGCATAAATCAAATGAGACAGGATAAATACTATAAACGACATATAATGCACAGTAAATGGAGTTAGGAGTCGTGTGATAATTTTGGAAAGGTATCTTGGGTTGGTTGAAAAAGTATTGGTCAGAGGGCTGAAGAGGGGTTGTTGAGGTGGTTTGGTCATTTATAGAGAATGGATCAAAGAAGAATGACTTGGAGAGCTTATAAATCTGTAGGGAAAGGAAGGCGATGTAGGGGTCGTCCTCGAAAAGGTTGGAGGGAGGGGGTAAAGGAGGTTTTGTGGGGAAGGGGCTTGGACTTCCAACAAGTGTGTGCGAGCGTGTTAGATAAGAGTGAATGGAGACGAATGGTTTTTGGGACCTGACGAGCTGTTGGAGTATGAGCAGGGTAATATTTCGTGAAGGGATTCAGGGAAACCGGTTAGCCAGACTTGAGTCCTGGAAATGGGAAGTAAAATGCCTGCACTTTAAAGGAGGGGTTTGGGATATTGGCAGTTTGGAGAGACTAATTCTAAACTGTCATATCTGAGCGCCTCTGCAAAGACAGTGATTATGTATGAGTGAGGTGAAAGTGTTGAATGATGATGAAAGTATTTTCTTTTTGGGTCACCCTGGCTTGGTGGGAGACGGCCGACTTGTTGAAAAATAAAATATACAGTGGACCCCTGATTTTCGGTCACCTCGGAAATCGAACAGTTATGTAAGTGTATTATTGTAAGTGCTTTTGTAAGTGTATTTTTGGGGGTCTGAAATGGACTAACCTACTTGACATTATTCCTTAAGGGAGTAAATTCGTTTGGTAATGGCACTTGAGCAGCCTTCTGGAATGAATTATGACCGAAACTCGGGGGTCCACTGTATATATATATATAGTACAGTGGACCCCTGGTGTTCGTGATTTTTTTGTTCCAGAATGATGTTTAAGTGCCATTACCAAACGAATTTATTCCCATAAGGAATAATGTAAAGTAGACTAGTTCTTTTAGACCCTCAAAAATACACTTACATAAAAGGGCGAGTTTGGAGCAGGACGAACACCGGGGGTCCACTGTGTGTTAGTTGTGTGTGTTAGTTGTGTGTGTGTGTGTGTGTATATATATATATATATATATATATATATACACACATATACATACATACATACATATACACACACACACATACATACATATACACACACACATATACATACATACATACATATACACACATACATATACATACATACATACACGTATACAGTGGACCCCCGAGTTTCGTAAAAACTTCACTCCTGAAGTCTGCTCAAGTGCCATTACCGAACGAATTTACACCCTTAAGGAAAAATGTCACGTAGGTTAGTCTATTTCAGACCCCCAAAAATACTTTTCCACAAGCACTTACAATATTATACTTACATAAATGTACGATTTCTGGGGTTTACGAAACTCGGGGGTCCACTGTATATTATATTCAGTGGTACCCCGAGTTTCGGCCATAATTCATTCCAGAAGGCTGTTCGAGTGCCGTTACCGAACAAATTTGTTCCCATAAGGAATGATGTAAATTTGATTAGTCCGTTTCAGACCCCCAAAAATACACTTACAAAAGCACTTACAATAATACACTTACATAATTATTCAAGTTGGGAGCTGTACGAAACTCTGGGTACCACTGTTAGTTAGTTACCATTTTGTCCTAGGCACATGTCGATTAGACACTAGGCCTGTTGTATGTATGTGTGTGTGTAAGGAAACACTTCGAAATGTTTCCGCCCCGCCGGGAATAGAACCCGGGCCCTCTGTGCGTGAAGCGAGAGCTTTACCACTAGGCCACCAGGGACTCTGTGTGTGTGTGTGTGTGTGTGTGGGGGGTGTGGGGCGTGTGTGTGTGGGGGTGGGTGGGTGGGTGTGTGTGTGGGGGTGGGTGGGTGGTGTTGTGTTTATACACACACACACACACACAGGGGACCCTCGGTTAGCGGCCGTAATCCATTCCAGAAGGTTAGCCTGAAAGCTAAATGGCCGAAAAGCGAAATATTTCCCATGAGAATTAATGTACTAAATACAATTAATCCATTCCAGACACCCAAAAATATTCACAAAAAAAATAATTTTTGTGAAGATTAATTATAGTCTTACATACATAAAACAATGAGAACTAAATAAAATAAATATACATTAACAATTAAATCAGTATTACATACCTTTATTGAAGACTCTTGTTGGCTTATGGAAAATAGGGAGGAAGAGAGGGGAAGGATTTATTATTTGGAAGGGGAATCTCCCTCCATAAGGACTTTAGGTATCAAAGCCCTCTCTGGGGTTACTTCGCTTCTTTGTCTTTTAACCCTTTCAGGGTCCAAGGCCATTTTTGGAAGGGGTGTGCCAATGTCCAAGAATTTTCAAAAAAAAAAAATTCTTATTTTTTCTTATGAAATGATAGAGAATTTTTTTTTGAAGGTAATAAAACAAAAAGTACGAAATTTGATTGAAAATTGACGAAATTATACTCTCGTGAATTTTGATGTGTCAGCGATATTTACGCATCGGCGATTTTGCCGACTTTGACTCCCATTTTAGGCCAATTACATTATTCCAGTCGACCAAATTCTTAGCTATTTCACTAGTATTACTTCTATTCTATCGATTGAGCACAAGAAATCGCCCAGTCAACTGTTTCAACTACAAAATAAAGTGATTGGAAATTGGTAATTTAGCCAATTTAACTCAAAGTTCAAAATATTCCAATTTCAAAATAGGGTGCAGAATAAACAATGCAGGCATTCCTGGCACTAAACTAACATATAGAATTCCATTTTGATTTTTTATTCACTTAAATTTTTATTCAAGCCAAAAAATGGAAGATTTACTGTTATGCAATATTATAATAATTGTACAAATAATATCACCACATTTGTGAACGTATATTAGACCCACCAACCGGTGCGTATTAGACGTGTGAGGTCATTTGTTTACTCATGATCATAGGTAAAAGTTTAACATTTCCGCTATTTTGAGCTCAGTTTCAAGCCATTTCCAGTACTAAAATCAATCAGAATCATCTCTATATCTGTAATATATCTTCCATTCTATCAAATGAGACCAGGAAATCGCAAATGCAACTATAAAAACTATACGAAAAAACACTGCAAAGTCGCTGTTTTAATCGAAAATCACGGTTTCAGTTTTTTTTTCTCATTATGCACTGTGCTGCAGGATTTGTTTTATGTGGTGCACACTTACCACATAGATTTATTCTCTCATATCTAGGCCCAAATTTACCACTCACAGCATATCTGAGTGAGCTGAGCTCATGACGTAGATCTACAGTTTGGACCCAGAACTCAAAGCCGTAGAACTACGGCACGGACCCTGAAAGGGTTAATGCCACTAGGACCAGCTTGAGAGTCACTGCACACCTGTCGCACAAAATAACAGTACAGAGAAGTCTGTTTCTGGCGTCTCTAAGATTTCCCTGAAGTGGGACAAGGTTTTGTCACTGAACATGTTGCAGATGTATGGCTTGTTTCAGCTTGGTCAGGGTGATATTTCTCCACGAAAGCTTGCACCTTACTCCACATTGCACAAATCTCCTTAATCTCTGAAGAAGGCACCTCCTTCCCTCCCTCTTCCTCCTCCTCTGAAGCAAGTTCCTCAGCTGTGGTCTGTTGCTTTTCCAGATGAAGCTCTTCAGTGGTTAGCTCTTCACTGTGGTCCTCCACCAACTCTTCCACATCCTCGCCACTAACCTCCAACCCCATGGACTTTCCCAAAGACAATAGATTCCACAACAGGTGTAGGGTTCTCAGGGTCATCCCCAAACCCTTCAAAATCCCTCTTGGACACAATGTGGCCACAATTTTCTCCAAGCAGAGTTCAAAGTCCTGGAAGTCACTCCCTGCCAAGCCTTACCTATAAGGCCTATACAATGGAGGATACTGAAGTGATTCCTCTGGGTCACTTCAAAGCACCTTTGAAACACTGCTTTGGTGTAGAGTTTTTTGAAGTTAGAAATGACCTGCTGGTCCATGGGCTGGATGAGAGGAGTGGTGGTAAGAGGCAAGAACTTCACTGCTATAAAATGGATGAGCAGGAGCATTGTCCAGTACCAGGAGGCACTGAGTGGCAATTTACGTTCCAGGAGGTATTTTTTCACACTGGAGCCAAACACATCATTGACCCACTGAAAATGTGCCTTGTGACCCATGCCTTATTATTAGCTTTCCACATCACACGCAATCTATTCTTGACGACATTGAGAGTGATACTCCAGTAAAGGCTTCACTTTGAAATCCCCACTAGCATTAGCACAGAACAAGAGTAAGCCTGTCTTTCATAGGCTTGTGTCCTGGCATTGCCTTTTCCTCCTGCGTAATGTAGGTCCTCTTTGGCATTTTCTTCCAAAAGAGGCCTGTTTTGTCACAACTGAACACTTGTTGGGGGAGGAATCCTTCAGTCTCTACATACCCCTTGAATTCCTGCACAAATTTTTCAGCCGCACATTTGTCAGAACTTGCAGCCTCACCATGCCTTACCACACTGTGTATGCCACTACGCTTCTTAAATCACTCAAACCAGCCTTTGCTGGCCCTAAATTCTTTACAAGATTGCCTTCTCACAAATAATCGACTCCACAACACTTATCTCCCGCTAATTGTTTTTTGGTGATCTACAACAACAATAACTTCTCCATATCTTCCATTATTGGTGACCTTTGTTTCGTTAGCACATTTGCTCCTTTCACAACATTAGCTTTCTTGATTTCTACTTTCTTTGCCAGGATAGAAGTGATTGTTGATTTGTTTTTCCCATACATCCTGGCAAGTTCCAGCACCCTCACACCACTCTCATATTTTTCAATAACTTCTTTCTTAAATTCCATCATGTTTCTCACTTTCTTTACCAAAGGAACTTTACTAGGAACTTTCTTTGGGGCCATTGTTACTTATTTCGCAGTTGCACTTAATCAGTAACCACCAAAAACGATGGATTTTAGCGAAATGTTTGGATGAATGAGCAGAAACTTTCTCACTCTCCCAGAGACAGCCAGACTTGACGCGCTGGTGGCGGGCGGGTTGATGCGTCCCATACGGCCGATAAGCGAAATAACGGCCGATAACCGGAGGCCAAAAAACGGCCGATAACTGAGTTGGCCGATAAGCGGAACGGCCAATAACAAAGGGTCCACTGTATGTGTATTATTATTATTATTATTATTAAACTGAAAGTCTTATGTAATGTAGTGATGAAGGGCTTTGGTGTGTCTTATTATTTTAGAAGGACATAAACAGTCACTATTTTTTTTATATGTACAGTGGACCCCCGAGTTTCATAAAAACTTCACTCCTGAAGTCTGCTCAAACACCATTACCGAACGAATTTACTCCCTTAAGGAAAAATATCACGTAGGTTAGTCTATTTCAGACCCCCAAAAATACACTTCCACAAGCACTTACAATATTATACTTACATAATTGTACGAATTCCGGGGTTTACGAAACTCGGGGGTCCACTGTACATGTACTAGTACAGTGGTACCCTGAGTTTCGAACAGCTCCCAACTCGAACAATTATGTAAGTGTATTATTGTAAGTGCTTTTGTAAGTGTATTTTTGGGGGTCTTAAACGGACTAATCTAATTTACATTATTTCTTAAGGGAACAAATTCGTTCAGCAACAGCACTTGAACAGCCTTCTGGAATGAATTATTTCCAAAACTCGAGGTACCACTGTATTTCCTATTGATATACAGAAAACCGACTTGCTATTTTAAGAAACTTTAGATATTACAATAAAATCATTCTTTAGTTCGGTACACAAAAAAAAATTGTGAAGAAAAATGGGACAGGTGTAGGTCAATAGTCCATTCTCGTGTTCTTAAATATATGGAGGGAGGTTCAAAGAGATGCCTGGAGGGAAGGAAAGGGCTGAGGAACAAAAATATATATTTGTGTTACTTCTATTTCCTTACTTTTCTCTTGTATATTCATGCATATCCTTTTATGTATTTGAAATTTTTTGATTGGGATGTTCTTGTTTCATTGCTCCATATCTTGTAAAATGTCAATTCCAGTATATGTATGTGACCAAGTCAGAAGGTGATTGTGGGTGGGTGTGGGGGAGGTGTATTATACACATCTACATGCCACACACAACCTACACACCTACACACACACACACACACACACACACACACACACACACCACACACCAGGGACCAGGAGCTAAGTCTCGACCCCTGCAACAACAATAATTAGGTGAGTACCTACACCTACCTACTTACACACACACACACACACACACACACACCTACCTACACACACACGTGTACGCGCACACACACACACAAGGAGGAGACAAGAAGGCCTTCGATACAGTTCCTCACAAGAGATTAGTGCAGAAGCTAGAGGATCAGGCACGTATAACAGAAAGGGCACTGCAATGGATCAGAGAATACCTGACAGGGAGGCAACAATGAGTCATGGTACATGATGAGGTATCACAGTGGGTGCCTGTGACGAGCGGGGTCTCACAAGGGTCAGTCGTAGGACAAGTGCTATTTTTGGTATATGTGAATGACTTGATGGAAGGGACGATGTGAAGTTAATGAGAATTAAATCAGATAAGGATCAGGCAGGACTACAAAGAGACCTGGACAGGCTGGACATGTGCTCCAGCAACTGACTTCTCGAGTTCAACCCCTCTAAATGCAAAGTCATGAAGATCGGGGAAGGGAAAAAAATTCCGCAGACAGAGTATAGTCTAGGTGGCCAAAGACTGCAAACCTCACTCAAGGAGAAAGAACTTGGTGTGAGTATAACACCGAGCACGTCTCCGGAAGCACGCATCAACCAGATAACTGGTGCAGCATATGGGCGCCTGGCAAACCTGAGAATAGCGTTCTGATACCTTAGTAAGGAATCGTTCAAGACACTGTGCACTGTGTATGTCAGGCCCATATTGGAGTATGCAGCACCAGTTTGGAACCCACACCTCGTCAAGCACGTCAAGAAATTAAAAGTGCAAAGGTTTGCAACAAGGTTAATTCCGGAGCTAAGGAGATTGTCCTACGAAGAAAGGTTAAGGGAAATCAGGCTGACGACACTGGAGGACAGGAGGGTTAGGGAAGACATGATAACAACATATAAAATACTGCGAGGAATAGATAAGGTGGACAGAGACAGGATGTTCCAGAGAGGGGGGACAGACACAAGGGGTCACAATTGGAAGTTGAAGACTTCTATGAGTCAAATGGATGTTAGAACGTATTTCTTCAGTCATAGAGTTGTCAGGAAGTGGAATAGCCTAGAAAGTGATGTAGTGGAGGCAGGAACCATACATAGTTTTAAGACAAGGTTTGATAAAGCTCATGGATTAGGGAGAGAGAGGAACTAGTAGCAATCAGTGAAGAGGCAGGGCCAGAGCTATGACTCGACCCCTGCAACCACAAATAGGTGAGTACGTACACACACACACACACACACACACACACACACACACACACACTACACACACTACACACACTACACACACTACACACACACACACACACACACACACACACACACACACACACACACACACACACACACAACACACACACACACACACACACACACACACACACACACACACACACACACACACACACAACACACCACACACACTACACACACACACTACACACACACACACACACACACACACTACACACAACACTACACACACACACTAC
>WNWK01001352.1:107313-205118 GCA_009830355.1 Cherax destructor
ACTCTTGGCAAGTTATTTTTATATTTTATCTATTCTTATTTGTTATATTGCAAGCTGAATCAAGTGCTGCACTAATCATCATGCAGAATTCTCTGGCAAATGCTTCAATTGCTGTTGCTGGGTCTTTGCAACTTAACACATTTGGAGATGACATTGTCAGTGTTTAGAGAGGATTTAGCATTGGCTACCCTCTTAGAGTACCATATATGGAGCATACGATATAGAAAAAGTGTCTCTTGCTAGTTTATTATGCCTTTGTATGCATTTTCAGATGCAACCTGAAGGGCCATATGGCTCGCAACTGCCCAAAATGTTACATGTGTGGTGGCTTTGGGCATATTTCACGCCAATGTGAGATGGTGGCTTAGACCGGCCCGACCCACTCCTGGTCTCTCCCTCCGAAGCTGCTGCTGCTGCTGCTGCTCCCTACTACCATGACCCCCCTGACATACACCATGGTTTAAACTGTGGTGCAGGGGCTGTTGAATCATAGCCTGGCTAGTCACCCTGATAGGGCTCTCCAGGCAAGAACTAGGTCACATCACGTTCTCGGCAGGAAGCAAGTCAAAGTGTGTGAAGAATTTTAAATGGAAAAATCATGTATGTAATTTTATTCAACAAAAGCCAGTGTAGTAGGAGAGGTTTTAAAATGGAGCCTTTTGGCAAATATTACATGCCTTGAAAACGCATGCATAGCAAGTGATATCTTGATCTTGTGCTCCAAAACTTTCTAAACTTGTTATCATTGGTGAAGTATAAGGTGGATAGGAATATGTTCCTAGTACCTGATATCTGAATTACTTAATTACAGTGCATCTTTGTCTAAGTTGATTGTTTAGCTTTTATAATGGAGTAAAAACTCTTTTATCAGAGACAAGCTAAGTGATGTGGAGGAGAGGGTCAGAGGAGATGGGAGTTTACCAAAGCTCCTAATAAGGTCATTTTCAGCTTGCAAGGCAAGTATAGCCAGTAGATCCTTGCATATTGAGAAGTCTCTAAGAAAGTGCTGCAGGGGCTTCTTTGTTATTCCATATAGTCTCAACCACCTACATTGTTCATAGCTGTTCTTTGCCAAAGTGAAGTTAGTGATTAATGACAATCAGATTATATACTGTGAGATCAGGATCAAATTTCAGTGTTAAAATGGTTAACAATTTACAGCAAGAGGAATTTTTTAGGCTCATCTTGATTTCATTTGTCATGCAGTTTCATACTTTAAAGCGATTTCTCTGGTGTTTTTTAAAAGTTGCTTTAATAATGAGCTTCTGGTTAAACAAGATGACAGTTCTTAGTTGATGTGGCAGACTTGGTGTTAGGGGTGTAGGTGTAATTTTTGCTGTACATGAATTTCCAGTTACTTTCATTTTGTGCTGGTGACCTAATCATTTTTAAAGAAAACAAAAGAAAAAATGAGAACTTTTCTGAATTATTCAGTCCATATGTGTTGTCAATATTGGCATTCTAGTCCTCTAGGTTAACATAACAGCCATGCCAAGTAATTTATTTCATTTTTATTTTTTTAGGCAATGCTGACTCGGCAATTTGGTTTGTATGCTGATTTTAAATCAGTCACACATTGAAGTTTTATGTCAAAATGTAAACAGAATTATTTTGACGAGCTTAGCAGTAATTATCTTAATTTTCCTCCGAGCATCAGTGTTGTAGGTGCTAGAGCCAGAAGAAAATTAGTTATTGGTGAGTGAAGTGGTCATCAGCACAAAGGTGTTGCAAAGAGAGGAGAATTGTGAACACATTCATGAAATTGTCGTGGGAGTTTTAAAAAAAAAAAATATATATAAGTGAATTAAATATAAATTTGTATAAAGTATAAGACGACAATACTTGACGATGAATACGGACTGTTCCGGTATTGGTTGGCACAGTCTTTGAATAGCAGGAGAGAGAGTACTACTAAAATGTCAGAATTAGAAGTAGATTGTACTTCACACTTTGTGATTAGTCTGTTTTGGTAGTAGGCAGGTGAAAATTAAGTTTTATGACAGTGATAACATAGGAGGGTGTATAAGAAGGTGTAAATCCTGGCCAACTTGCTCATCCCATTAGTTAAGATGTTTCATGTTATTGAGGAGGAGAAGGATGGAGATGACAGTATTTGTCAGGTGGAGGGGTGGAGTGGAAGGAAATTTTGTTTGGCCTCTAGTGTAGCTTTACTATTACTCTTTATTTTTTCTCCCTTTTTATAATATACAGCATTCTTAATTACTGTATTTACTTATGCTCAGTTAGCATATGAGGGGAGGGAGCCTTTAAGTAAATATACTTTAGTAGTTGTATAGGTTAGATTGTGTCTGGAAAGTATAAAAGTATGTGTGTGTGATGTTTATGTATAATACATAAACATATATAGTACTGTATACATACATATATATACACACACCTTAAAGGGTTATTAGCTAATGTATTCTTCATATATTTTATATTTAACCCTTGTGAAAAAAAGGGATTTGCTTTCCCAGAGCCACTCTACCCTTCCTCCTGTGCTTGGGGAACCACTTACCTCATGGGTTCCTTAAAAGGTCAATATTAATGATCTTTCAACCAGTACCTGCACAGTCGCCCTTTGTTGTTGTAAAGGAGATGTGGATTTGTGCATTGACCAGCTAATGTGACCCTCTGGGGATTTAGGAAAGAAGGCTCAATTTTTACTTTGTTTTATCTTATCAAATATATGCTGGTATACCTTATTTGTACCCAGAAAGTAAATTCTGTATTTCTTCTTGTAGGACACAGTTACTAGACAAGCTAAATTGGATCTGATTTATCAGGAAGGCTAAATTTATTTATTTTTGAAAATGAGCCTTTTTGCATGTTAAACATCAGAGAGGCATATAACTGATCATTGCATATCTATATATAAAAATAAAAGTGAGACTATTTTGTTACTCTTGAATATTAGCATTGTAAAGGCAGAAGAAGAAGAGCGGTTGATTAAAGTCTTCTAGTCCTTATAATTCCCACTAAAGTTATTGTTGTTCACATTTTTTACTCTGGATTTATGTGTGCATTGAAGAACTTATTGTCCTCAATGTGCCTGGTATTCAGCCTCAATAAACAGGTTCACATTGATGTGGTATGCTCTATTTTAATATCCTTTGGTGTTTCTGCAAAAGCCAAAGCCAGTCCTTTATTTGTATGTATTTCCTCATGTAGGGTAGGGTTACTGAAGTAGATTCATATAAGAGTTCCCATTGGCCATCTCTGGAATTTTGGGCTTTTAACCCCCCCTCCCCCATTATTCTCACTATTTTTACATGCTGATTTAACCATTGAGTGTGAAACCATTTGCCAGTTGCTCTAAAAGAAAAGGTACAAGTTAAATCGATTGAAAAGTACTTCAACAAAAATATAAACAGATACAGTGGATCCCCGAGTAACGTAAAAACTTCATTCCAGAAGCCTGCTCAAGTGCCATTACCGAACGAATTTACTCCCTTATGAAATAATGTCAAGTAGGTTAGTCCATTTCAGACCCCCAAAAATACACTTACAAAAGCACTTACAATATTATACTTACATAATTGTACGATTTCCAGGGTGTTAGTTACTCGGGGTTCCACTGTATTTGAAGGAGAAAATGAAACAAAAATGGACAAATACTGAAATATTAAGTTTGAGGTGTAGCTCACTATTAAGGTACTGTTGAAACATAAAGGATGACTGATGGTACAAGGTGGTTATCTTATTCCTATCATATTTTCTCTATTTTCTCTATTTCATTTATAGTCCATTGGTTACAATGACGACAGGATGTATAGTTTATCTTTCATAGTGAGTGCATGCTGTTGGAGTGTGGGCAAGGTAACTATCATGAAGGGATTCAGAAAAACAACTGGAGCTGGGAAGGGCAGTGCCTGCATTCTTAATGAGGGGTGGGGATGTTGCAGTGGGAGAGCATTCTGATTGTAATAGTATTGGCAAGATGGCAGTTGAGTGTTTGTCAAAGTTTTTCTTCTTTGGATCACCCTCCCTTCGAGGAAGACAGCAGTCTTGTTAAAAAAAAATAGTGTATACATACATTTTTATACTTAATGTATATTAAATTTCTTGGCTTCTAAAGGACTTGGGAATAATTATGTCTGCTGATCTTTCTTTTGAAGACCATAACAAGACAGATCACAACAGCCAGGAAGATGACGGGGTGGGTATTGAGAACCTTCAAAGCAAGGAAAATAATGCCGATGGTGACACTCTTCAAATCGCTAGTGCTCCCTCACTTAGAATATTGCTCATTGCTGGCGCCCCCGTTCAAAGCAGGAGAAATATCAGAGCTGGAACAAATACAGAGATCGTTTACGGCTCACATTGAGCCAGTGAAACATCTAAATTATTGGGAACGCCTTCATGAACATGTACTCATTGGAGCGGAGGAGAGAGAAATATGTGATAATATATACCTGGAAAGTACTTGAGGGCCTGGTCCCAAATCTGCACACTGCCATAACAACATACTGTAGTGAGAGATATGGGAGGAAGGGTAAAATAAACCCAGTGAGGGGCAGGGGTGCTGTGGGGACAAGAAGAGCACTGTATCAACATCCAGGGTCCCAGACTATTCAACATCTTACCAGAAGATATCCGAAACACGGCTGGAACAAGTGTAGAAACCTTCAAAAAGGAAACTGGACAAGTATCTTCACTAGGTGCCAGATCAACCAGGCTGTGACGGATATGTGGGGCAGCGGGCCTCCAGCAGCAACAGCCTGGTTGACCAGGCAAGCACCAGACGAGCCGGGCTTAGAGAGTAGAGAAACTCGAAACTCTTCAGATGTATATCAGAGGTATACTATTAAACATATTGTAAATATTTCTCCCTGGCTTTGCTATGTACGTAATGGCTTTGCTCTTTGGCCACTTGACTCTAGTCTTTTCCAGTCATTTCTTTATGCACTTAACAATCTTGCTCCTGCCATCAGTCTCAAAGTTGACTGGGAATTTAACTTTTTGCTTCCTTTCCTGGATGTACATGTCCATCACACAGCACAAGGCTTTTCTTTTTCCATTTATTGCAAGCCAATGCACAGTGGCATGTACTACTTTTCTTACCATGCTTCCTCTGTCAGGAAAAGTGTTCTTGTTTCTTTTTCTCTGTGGGCCTCCACATCTGTGACCCTCAGTTTCTTGACTTAGGAATTACCATTCTTCACAGTTTCTCACGTCTTGGCTACCCTTCCGATTTCATAAACTCTGCCTTCTCACTTGCTAAACACTTTCTCCTCTCCCAAGGGCTCTAATCCTGTGAAGTCTCCTGTTTTTTGCCATTCCGGTATTTCCTGTCTCCTAAATCGTAACAACTCCTTCCATCCTTTAGACATCAAACTTACTTTTCACCAAACTAATACCCTTCATAATAACCTAGTTTATATGTCTCCTCCAACCACTGATTCTCCCTAAGTCTAGTCCATTTCCTGCTCCTCTTGTTCTCTCCAATACTTTGGAGAAACTGGCCACTCTTTCAGACAGACTGAAAGAGCACAAAGGAGTGCTAGCCTTGCTGACACTAACAGTGCTTTTTTCTGTTGTGTTAAAGATTACTTTCATCCTTTTAACTGGTCTTCTGCCAAAAATGTCTACCCTTTTAGTTTCACAGATGCCATCTTGTTGAAGCATTCCTTATACACAGCATTCCTATTATAAATCTTAGTCCTGGCACTGACTTTGTAGATGCCTTCCTTTCTCATTACATGTCAATTGCTCCAAACTTCAGAACACTCTTGACTTGATCTTTACCTCTTCTCCATACCTCTTCACCTTTCCTGTATTTTCATTGCCTTTCCTGTCTTCTACATAGGTGGGTTCTGTTTTTTGGGGGTTTTGCCTAATGGAATTTTTTTCTACCCCTTTGGGTCATTAGCTCTCCTGCAGTGCTCCTCTGTTGTCTTGTTCTTATAGACTACTTTAACTATTACTACTAAAATTTCTTCACTTATACTTCACTCTTTGGCCCTTTTTTCACTACCACTGCTGCCTTCTTATTTACTCCTTTACCTTTGTTTCACTGCTGCTGCTGATAATGATCAGCAGCAGCACCAGAGGAGTTCTATAAAATATGTTAGTACTATCATGTTTTCTATACCACTTGTAAACCATTCTTTATAGAAATAGTTTATTTTACTGCTACTGTTGCTGCTGATGTATGCCACTTCCCCTCCACCTATCATTACTACAATACTACAACTACTACTACTGTTTTTCTTTCCCCTCGTATATATTCTTAGCACTTCTCTGTTTGACTAGTTATTTGTCCAAGTCGGACTGAAACAACGTCATTAGTTTGTGTCCTACTTGCGGGTTGTTTGTACGAAGACATCACTTTACAGGAAAAGCAAAAATTAAAATCTCCATAACTATCTTAGACTGGAATAATGTATTCAAGGATATTCTTCAACCCAGAATAACAGGAAATATCAGCAAAATTGTCTGTTTTCACTTCTTCCCTTTGAAGCTGATACATACCTCATTAAACTAAGAGATTACCAGGCACATTTGTTTTAATATTTATTTTCATTGTGTTCTTGTTCATGAGACAGTTAATTTTTGTTGCATAATCTTACCATGGGTGTTTTAACTAGTCACAGGTAAAACTTTTTTCTTGCCAAGAGCAGTGCTTTGTGAATCAACATTTCCTACATTTTTACCTATTTTCATATACAATACGTACCAGCATTCAACATAGTACAACACATTTTAGTCTTGTACTCTAGTGAGTCACAGCCACATACTGTTGAGAAGCACCAAGCAGAACTTAAAAAAAATCAGATTGTGATCTATATATGATAAAAATGTAACCTCGATTGCATAATTATTTTTAACACTTATTTTTCTACTGTAAAAATGATTGTACAGTGGTCCCTCGACTTTCGGTCATAATCCGTTCCAGGAGCTAGACCTTAACTCGAATTGCTCGAAAGTCGAAACCTTATTTCCCATAAGAAATAATGTAAATACAATTAATCCGTTCTACCCAAAAATATTCACAAAAAATTCATTTTTTTAAAGAATAAATACTATAGTTTTACATACACAAAACAATTATAAAGTAATAAATTTATAATTAAACATTTAAAATAACATTTACTTACCTTTATTGAAGAGAGTTGCTGGCATCTGGAAGATAGGGAGGAGGACAGGGGGAGGGGTTAGCATTTGGAAGGGGAAGTTGCTTAGTTTTAGATGATTTACTTTGGTAAGGAAAATAAGATTTTGGAAAAGACTCAAACTCCATAACTATTCCTAAATTTGGGGTGAAATTTAAATTTTAGAAGAACCCAGTAGTGGAACTGATATACTGCACCAAAGAAGTTTTCCAGCAAAATTAGTCGTTAACTTCAAAATCAAAATACTGTAGCTCTTAAAAGTTGTTCAGAGTGCTGTGCGCAATATAAAAATTATCATTAGATACTACATATAATTTTTATTACATAACCTTGCACTTTGTTTTGACCAATTAGAGATAATCTTTCCTCATGCCTCTCATCCTCAAGCTTGAATACTACAGTGAAGTATGTGTTATACTTTAGGACCTCGGTTTAATCCACTTAACGTTTGTTTGTTTATGGTATTGCATATTCTTTGAAGCCAAGTTGGTCAAAAAAGCCAAATTGCCTCAAAAATTTGTTTTATTTAACTTAGTATACAAAGTATTGATTTTGTATCAAAATTAACTTAGCAGTCAATCACTAAAATTATTTAATACAGTATAATAAAGATGAAGCCTTCCTAATTAAGGACAGCCTAACTTTAGTGTTCCATAACATGAATTTTAGCAGTGCAGATTGAACAACCACAAGCAGTGAAAAGGATATTATTAGCAGTTAAGTCTTTTACTGGTACAACTTTATACATACTTGGGTGGGGTTTTCAAGTAAAGGTACGAGAAACCACTCAGGTGAAATGTACCAAGAAAGGACTTCACTGCCACTTATACCTTTTTTACCATTAATTTTGACATACTTATTTTGTGATGTTCAAACTGGTTTTCATAGAGTTACTGCAGTTATGAATTTATGCTCAGCTTGTTTGATAAAAATGAGTGTTTTCTGACTGAACAAAGTTTGCAGATTCTGCTTAAATACCATGATGTATGTATAGGAGGCTTTGCAAATGGTAAGAGCAAACTTGGATATTGCATTTACCCATACTATCAGCAGTGTCTTTTATGTACAGTATATTACGTTTTATGCTGGAATGAAGTCATTTATGAGATGTGCTAAAAGGGGAAATTCGTAGATTTTGTAGGTTATTCAAAGTTATGTTCTGCAAACATAAAGTTGAAGAGGGGTCCCAATTGATGCAACATGCTGACTTACTGGTGTGAGATGAACACTTGACAGAAATGAAGAATAAATGACTGTAATTCCACTACCCTGAGCAGCAGTTGACCTCATAATATGGTAAATAGAAAAAGATCTGGAGAGATAAACTGCAACCACTGCTGCATCAGATTAAAACAGCCATTATTCTGTCAGACAATTTTTGTTTTTAACACTTCAACCGTTTCCCACAGAGGCATGGTGGACCCCCCAAAAAAAAGGAACTTTAATCATCACTCAATCACTGTCTTCCTCTTTAAGGGGGGCTCCTTGTCGCAGTAAAGAGGCTATCGGTCTGAGGAATTGGACCTCTTGGTCTTCTTCCTCAGACCGAACCTAATTACCCCCCAATCCCCCCTCCCCTTTCCCTTTCCTCCTCCTCATCCCTCCCTTATTTCCTTCCCATTTTTACCCTGTGAGATTCTCTCCGCAGGCATTCTGGTTCCTAGGTAGGGGGAAGGGTACCGTGGTCCATCCCATTCCGTTGAGGTTCTTGGCGGTGGTGTAGTTTGCCGTGGAATCTGGATCACCTGGAGATGTTCCAATCCCTCTCCAGTCTCCCGGGGGGTGGCTTTGGGTGTCTTTTGGGCGACGGGTGTATCTCTGGAGGCTACCTTTCGGATTCTGGGGTGGTGGCCGAAGGAGGTATGCTTTGTGCCGGGTGTCCGGCCGCCCTCTTTTGTCCGCCGAGGTGGCTCGGTGGATGTGAGGTTGCTATCCCGGATTGCTGGTTTACTGGCATGAAGGGTAGGGTATGGCACGGATTCCATGCCGCATCTGCACTACTTGCGGTGCTGAAGTCCTCTTGGGCGTGGAGGGGCATTTACGCCCCTTTCATTCCTCCTAGGAGCTATTCCTCTACATTCCCCCCCTTTTTTTTCTTTCTTTTTGTTTAAAAAAAAAAAAAAAGTAACCTAACCATGGACAACCCAATCCATGAATCTACTACCCCCGGGCCCCTTCCTGTTACCGCACCTTGTTCTGACCCAGCCTCGTTATCGGACCACTCTTTAGACACTTTCAATACCCCTGTACCTCTTGTTGGTACCGGTTCGTCACCTACTTCAGATACTGGGGTACCGACCGGCCCTTTTGATACGTCTGACCTTGCTTCCGGCTTCTCCCTATACGGTGCGGCAATTTTCGGGTTGCTCGCCTGTCCCACGATGGACCAATTCTGGTCCTACTTCTAAACGCACAAAACCCGTACATGATGATACTTCATTACTTCCTTCTCATGCATCTCAGAAACAACCAGCTCGTCACGCACTCCCCTTAAACGCTATATTTCACACTACACACTGGACTAAGTTTTTTTACGCTGAGACCAACTTCTACTACCTATCTTTCCGATCATAGTACAGTGGACCCTTGAAAATCGTCCACCTCCCAACTTGAACAATTATGTAAGTATATTTTTGTAAGTGTATTTTTGGGGGTCTGAAATGGACTAAGCTAATTTACATTTTTTCCTTATGGTAACAAATTTGTTCGGTAATGGCACTCAAACAGCATTCTGGAAAGAATTATGGACGATTTTCAAGGGTCCACTGTATTGGTAAAGCACTCCTGCGCCATGTGGGTAAAGACATCGCCTTTCACTGACCAATCTCGTGATCTTTCTCGCCTTTTGTCCATAGATGCTACTCCTGTCACTATTGAAAAACATCATTCTCTCAACACTTGTAGTGGCACTGTTATTCTACCCCATACCATTGTCCAACAGAATTTCCAAAACTGTGGTGATGACATTCTGGAGCAGCTTGAGCTCCAGGACCTTCCTATACTCAAAGTTGACACTTTTGTCCTCCCTGCCCGCCGGCGAAGACGATATCCTTGCAATATTGCTCGCTTAACTTTTGACTGCCATGACCTTCCGCCCTCGGTCTACATTGCGGGCCACCGTTTACAAGTTCGAAAGGTGACCCCTACACCGCAACAGTGTAGAAACTGCTGGCATTTTGGTCATCTGGCAAAATATTGCAGGTCCATGGCCGAATGCCGAGTCTGTGGTGCCGATGACCATGCCAATCCTTCTTGTAGTCTACCTCCCTCTTGCCCTAACTGTCGTGAGGCGCATCCATCTTACTCTCGCCATTGCCAGATTTATCTAAATGAGCGGGAAATCTGTTGTCTCAAAGAGCAGAAGGCTTCTCATATGCTATGGCTCTGTCTCATCTACGCCTTCAAGGGAGACGACCCCCGTATTTCCTATTCTCGTATTGCTAAACGTCCCTCCACTTCTGGGGTCCCAACTCCCGCAGCTTCCTCTGGTCGCCCCATCCTCAATCACCCGTCTCGAATTCTTTTGCTGTTCGTGGCTCCGAGGTCCCTACTTCGGCACCCCATACTGTTCTCACCCCTTCCTCTACTCACTCGCACAGTTCTGTGTCTACACGCTCTCGTCCAACACCACCCCTCTTCTTCTCGGAAGTCCGGAAAAAAAAACATTGTTAAACTCTCCTCTCTCCCCTCCTTCCCTTCTCCATCCTGCACATTTTTCCTTCCCAGGTTCTATGCCTGGTTTCTCACCTCCAACTAGTTCTGTTACGTGTGTGGAGGTTCATCCTCCTCCTCATTCGATACCTTCATCCCCTGTCCCCTTCCAAGTTTCTTCCTCTACTGCCCCTTCCCAGGTCGCTTCCACTCCTGTCCCCTCCCAGGTCGCTTCCACTCCTGTCCCCTCCCAGGTCGCTTCCACTCCTGTCCCCTCCCAGGTCGCTTCCACTCCTGTCCCCTCCCAAACCCCTTCGACAGTTTCCTCTTCCATTTCCGCACCCCCTACTTTAGTACAGTCCATAGTCTCCCCGATTGTTGCTCATCCCCCCTCCTCCTTCCATCTCTAATGTGGTCCTGCATCTTTGTCTTCCAAAACGCTGGAAGCTAGCGCAGAATATATTACGGTGATTGGAACGTTGATGGACACCGCTCCACCTCCGGTTCCTCCTCCTCTCTCTTCTCCGTCTACACAACTCCTTCCTTCACAGCGTCCCACTCCTTCTCTGCTTACAAGTCTTCCGGTGCCTCCACACGTGGACTTTTCTAACCCTCCTAGTCCATAGATACCTCTACCTTCGACTTGTATCTTTCTTTTCATAAATCATGGCTTATTTGCAGTGGAATATCCGAGGTCTCGGGGGCAACCGGGGTGAGCTTCAAGTGTTGCTCTCCCAGTTTTTCCCTGTTGGAGTCTGTTTACAAGAACCCAAATTACACTCCGCTGTTATCCGTCCCTTTTCGGGCTATGATTTATTATATTCATCGGATTCTTTTTCCGATGGAACCTTTAACGAAAGTGCTATTCTTATACGCACTGGTATTCCTTACCGTCAGCTCTGTTCATTCTTCTCTACATTACAGTGCAGCCCGTATCCACTTGAATAAGTGGTATACACACTGTTCTTTGTATCTCTTCCCTTCTCGGGCATTGTCTATCCTAGATGTTGCTTTTCTGGTTTCTTCCTTGCCGTCACACCTTCTGTTACTTGGAGATTTTAATGTGCACCATTTTCTCTGGGGGGGGGTCGCACTGTGACTCCCACAGCATTCAATTGGAGGCATTTCTTGCTTCTCTCCCCCTCCATGTTTTAAATACGGGTACTCCCGCCCATATTGATCCTCAAATTCATTCTTTCTCTTGCATCGATCTCTCCATCTGCTCTTCCTCAACTGTCCTTGACTTCACCTGGTCTGTCCTCCCGGACTTAAAGGACAGCGATCATTTTCCAATCAACCTTATGTCCCCTTCGTATTCTCCACCTCCTCGTAGCCAACGCTGGCAATTTGACCGGGAAAATGGAACCTTTACGCACATTATACTGCCTTTCATGAGGTTCCTTCCTCGTCCTCCATTGTAGGCTGTGGTGCCTACACTGGACTATTTGCACTTATTATAAATAATCTAGCATCTGTTCTCCCATCCAATATTTGGTCATCGCTCTATGTGGATGACTTTGCTATAGCTTGTGCGGGTGCTGACTGTCACCTCATTGCAGTTTCCCTCCAGCATGCCATCAACCGGGTTTCCGATTGGGCCACCACTCACAGGTTTAAATTTTCTAGTGGCAAAACTCACCAAATTACGTTTACTAGACGTTCAGTGTCTCTGATCATCCATTGTACCTATACGGCTCACGTATTCCAGAACGTGATACAGTCAGGTTTCTCGGCCTCCTGTTTGACCGTCGATTGTCCTGGAAACCTCTCAGTACCTCTCTGAAGGCAACTTGTCATAGCCGGCTGAACCTCCTTAAAACCCTAGCACATCTTTCATGGGGGCTGATCGTAGAACTCTCCTTCGCCCACATTCAGCCCTAATTTTATCGAAACTCGATTATGGTGACCAGATATATTCAGCGGCCTCCCCTGCTACTCTTTCCAGCCTTAATCCCATCCATCACCATGGATTACGTTTATGCCTTGGTGCTTTTCGTTCTTTCCCCGTTGAGAGCCTCTATGTAGAAGCGAACATTCCATCCTTGTCCGATCGTCGTGATGCACATTGCCTTTGCTATTATGTTTGCTCTCATGACCTCCGCAATCCTTCCATGTACGTATAGGATTGTCACAGATGTTAGTAGACGCTCTTTATTTGTTCGTCAACACTGTTTACTTCCCCTTTTCTTTTCGTCTACATTCGCTCTTGTCTTCCCTTCAGCTACCACCTTTCTATGTTCATGTGGCATCTTCCTTTCCCCTACCCCCTTGGGAAGTTCCTGCTGTCCGTGTCTGTTCTTTTCCTCTGCCTTGCGCGAAAGCCCAACTACCTACGGCGGCTTCTCGCTCTCTTTTTCTAGACCACTTCCATTCTCATTCCCATGCCTTCGCAGTGTACACCGATGGTTCTAAGTCATCTGACGGCGTCAGATTCGCAGCAGTATTTCCGGACAGCGTCGTGCGAGGGCATCTATTATCCCCGGCTAGCATATTTACGGCTGAATTGTATGACATTCTTGTGACACTTATCCGTATTGCATCTATGCCTGTGTCACCATTTGTGGTCGTTTCAGACTCCCTTAGTGCTTTACAGGCTATCCGAAAATTTGATACACCTCACCCCCTTGGTTACGCCGTATCTCTAGCAAACACAAAGATATTGTTTTTTGTTGGGTCCCTGGTTATGTTGACGTACAGGGCAATGAACAGGGAGACACTGCTGCGCAGTCAGCAGTACATGACCTTCCAGTTTCATATAGAGGTGTTCCTTTCACAGACTATTTTGCGGATTGCTACCCACCTTCGCACCCGTTGGCAACAACGCTGGTCTGACCTGCTAAATAACAAACTTCATTCTATTAAACCGAGTATAGGTTTCTGGCCTCCTTCTTGTCACCAATGTCGAGGTTGGGAGACTACACTCTCCTGTCTTCGCATCAGCCGCACTCATCTTGCTCACGGGTATCTCAAAGAGAGGCTCCCTGTCCATCTCTGTGAGCATTGTCAGGTTCCAGTATCTGTTCACCATATTCTGTTGGACTGCCCCCACTATCAACGAGCACGCAGAATTTACCTCCGTCGTCGTCTTCGCTCTGCGGCTCTTTCTTTACCTTCCCTTCTTACTGATGGGCCCTCCTTTAATCCTGACTCTCATTGACTTTTTGACAGCAACTGACTTACTACACAAACTCTGAAGATAATGCCTCTAGCACTACCCTCAGTCCCATCTACCTCAATCTCTTGCTATACTCTATCCTTGCACTATCCACTGCCCTGCTGCACTCCATACCCTACTAATCATCCCTCTCTCTCTTACAATCCATTCTCCCTGCATCCTGCCCTACCCTGCTGTGCTGTATGACCCCTGTGGTTTAGCACTTATTTTTATTATAATATTAATAATTGATGCTGGTGAAAGGCTCTTGATCCAAGGAATTGGATTCTCCCCTTGGATAACCTGATTGCCTCAATTCTCAAGGCACTGTATGACCACTTCTAGGTTTAGTGCCGTCTCTCCCATAAATATAATAATAATAATAGTTAACCATTTTATACAGTTGCCTTCTGCTCATGATAAACCTTATAACTTTGTTAGTGAAATATCAAGTGATCAACTCTCAATTTTTTAACATTAGTTTTTAAACATGGCAACCCCAATCGATGCATGTGTGAAAACCCTAAATTCTTGGAGTTATTCTTGTCACATCAGTACTCCATTCCTGCTCCTTGTCTGAGAAACAAGTAGTGGTTTAAGAAATAAAAGACTTGATAGTTGTGGTGGTGGCATAAAATGATATCCTTGTTATCCAAAATAATCCTGGCTGCATAAATTAAAATAGGTGACATTAAAGACATTTTTTGGTACTTTGTGAGGGTTCATGGACAGTGGAGGGCAGGTTATGCTATTGCTTTTTTCTTTTTTCAGTGATGTGCAGAATAGAAAAACTCAACCTCAAAATTCAAGGGACAAGAATGAACAGTACAGGAAGGATTTGAAGGAGGGGTCTGGGTGAGTGAGTGATTCTGGTTGATCTCACTTTCCCAACGTAACACTGCTATAGTGGAAGGAAAGTTGGAGTCATTGTCTCTTATTAAAGACTATTGTTTTCTGCCTTACATCACATCTTTATTTTTCATTGCCAGTAAATGAAGATTGTGCACTTAGTGACATCAGTGTTGCTTTAGAGAATTTCTGGGTATTTCTAAAAATTTCCATCGAAAGTCTTCAGTGATGGAGAATGGCTAAAATTTATGAACAATAATCCTTAAAAAGGCCTAACTTAAAAATGAGTTCTGGAAGAAATAAAGCATGAATGGATATTGATGTCTAGATCTTAAAGGCTAGCATAATTTTCTTCAAGTGCTCATTTTAGAATTAATGAGCTAATAATCTTTTAGGCTATCACTTAGCTAAACGAACAGTTTACTACAATCCTTCACCTGATCTGACAAGTTCTTTGAAAACTCATTTCAGCATATATAAATTTTAACATTACTTATAACTGCAATTATTGTATTTAGTATAGTATTAATCTCTCATTTTAGTATGTAAAAATTAAATGGTCCATAAAAGCAGTTACTGTTGTATAATGTTACAATATTATATACAATATACATTACTGTATGTATTTTGTTTTCATTCTTTATTGAACCCTTGAACTGCCAATGGGGGTTAAATGAAATTGTATTCTAGTGCCACAGTATACGTATTTTTAAATGTTGATACAGTAGTGTACTATACTACAGTGGACCCCCGGTTTACGTTATTAATTTGTTCCAGAATGTTGTTCAAGTACCGTTACCAAACGAATTTGTTCCTATAAGGAATAATGTAAATTAGATTAGTCCTTTTAGACCCCCAAAAATACACTTACAAAAGCACTTATAAAAATACACTTACATAATTGTTCGAGTTTGGAGCTGTACGTAAACCGGGGATCCACTGTATACAGTGGACCCCCAGATTTCGTCAATAATTCTTTCCAGAAGGCTGTTCGAGTGCCATTACCAAACGAATTTATTCCCATAAGGACGAATGTAAATTAATTAGTCCGTTTCAGACCCCGAAATATACACTTACAAAAGCACTTATAAAAATACACTTACATAATTGTTCGAGTTGGGAGCAGTACGAAATCCAGGGGTCCACTGTATTGTAATAAACAGAATAGTGGAAATCAGCTCTAATATACATTATTTAGGTATGCATGCTGGTCAGAGAGCACACTGCTAAGTGAGGAGAGGCTGTACAGCCTCTCCTCGCTTACCGACGTACTCGTTTACAGACAACTCGGAGTTACGACGGGCTCTCCGACGAGTAAAAAAATTATATGTCGTATGAGAACTTGGGTCACTCATCTCAATCTCCTTCTTACAGCCACTCAGTAAACTAGCTTTTAAAGTCTCCAAGACTACATATTTGTACAGATTTGAACTTGATTGTGTACCCCATAGTACAGTACGTACAAGATAGAAGTGCAGCAGCACTTGTATAGGTTTCGTAGCTGACATTTAAAGCACTCTAGAGCGATTGTTATTATTAAAAGAAATAAATCTTTATCTTTATTAATTATTATTATCATCACCAACATACATACCTTGTTCACTGAGTTTAATCATTTTTTAATTAAGCTGCCACGAGAGAGACAATGTAAACACACACGAACACACCAGCTGATCCCTTGACTGTATACTTCTTCCATTTTCCTCGTTTTTCCTCTTACAAGTGCTGCTGCACGTCTATTGTGCACCCCCATAGTACAAGATAGTTATATCTTGTACTATGGGGTGCACAATAGACGTGCAGCAGCACTTGGAAGAGGAAAAACAAGAGGAAAATGGAAGATAGTTATATCTTGTACTATGGGGTGCACAATAGATGTGCAGCAGCACTTGGAAGAAGAAAAACAAGAGGAAAATGGAAGATAGTTATATCTTGTACTATGGGGTGCACAATAGACGTGCAGCAGCACTTGGAAGAGAAAAAACAAGAGGAAAATGGAAGAAGTACAAAGACGTACACAGTCAAGGGATCAGCTGGTGTGTTCATGTGTGTTGACATTTTGTGTTCGTCTGTAAATTATTATTATAAATTATAATAATAAATGCTATTTTTGCGTTTTTTCTTATGACAAGAGTGATCTAGGCATGTTTCCCCTGATGTAAACAATGTATCTATCTTATGATCTTATCCCAGAGTGGCAGCCTCCGCCCTTACCCCACTCAGTCTGGCTTTGTTTCTCGTTGAATGAGCCTTACCCCGCGTGTTCATCCGAAACATTTCATAATAATCCATTGTTTTTTGTGCTTGTTTATTGAGTGCCCCACAGGATGGGTATTGAGTGTGACTGCTAAATAAGCCACCATGGGGCCAAAGAAAGTTCTGAGTGCCAGCCCTTTGATAAAGAAGGCGAGAAACACGATAGAATTCAAGAAAGAACTCGTAGCAAAATACAAAAGTGGCATACGCGTTCAAAGTGGAATGAGTTGCAAAGTTTTGTGGAGAAATATCGCCCTAACAAAGCTGTTGCAAGCCGTGTCTGCAACATGCTTAATGACAATGCCTTATCCCATTTTAGGCAAATCTTAAGAGACCCCAGAAACAGGCCTCTCTGGACAGATTTTTTGTGTGACAGGGGTCCAGTGCCGGTAAAAGACAAAGAAGGAAAGTAACCCTGGATAGGGCCTTGATACCTGAAGTCCTTATGGAGGGGGATTCCCCTTCCAACCAATAACCTCTCCTCCTCCCTCCCCTCCTCGCCATCTTCCATACACCAACAAGAGTCTTCATTAAAGGTAAAAGTGATGCTAAATGTTCATTTATCCATTTCATTAGTCATTTATATTTATTTCTCATTGTTTTCTGAATGTAAAACTATAGTTATTCTCTATAAAATGTTTTTTTTTTTTTTAATACTTTTGGGTGTCTGGAATGGATTAATTGGATTTACATTATTTCTTATGGGAAATATTGCTTCAGTTTTTGTACAATTCGGTTTTCATCAGACTTTCTGGAATGAATTAATCACGAAAACCGAGGTTCCGCTGTATATATTTGCACAAATTGTTCACTCAGTACTTTTTATATTTATACATATATTACATGCATTATACACTATACACACTATACTCTCACTATACACTTGCTTGAGTTAATGAAACTCCTCAAAGCAGGGTTCTATGCACAGTGGAGTTATGAAAGTTTTACACATTAATCGTGTGTCCTTGCATTTCCGTGTTCTGGTGGTGGTGGTAGAGCATACATAACACCTCTGAGCATATTTCTGTGTCTCAGTAGAAGGAAATTGTATTAATGTAGTGTTTCGAAGCTCATCGGGATTTTCCTTTCTTGATGGGGCAACTGTAGTGGTATCAGCACACACTGTATCTTCATATTCATACAAGTCTTCATCACCTACTTCAGTACTAGAATCAGCCTGAGCAAATAGCAAATGACCAGTAGTTCATGAAGTGAGGGAATGTCAAAGACAAGACAGACATGTTGTTATGGTGACTTTAAGCAAACTGTTCCCACAATGCCCTGTGTGACAGGAATTTTTTGTTGATGCACGCACCAACGATGTAGGCCTACTTTATCCAGTGTAGGCCTAATATTCCTAATCATAGTCATTTTGAAGGAGCTAAAATTTAAACATTGCTCTACGTGTGTGGTAGTATACACATACCTGATGATCAAGGTATATTCCATCTTATTATTCCTTGTATATTTTAGAAGATAGATAATATTAATTGGTATTAGGTCTTCTTTTGGAGTTGCTGCATTATTTTGGCTAGTTTATTGGTATTTCCTTAGGCAGAATAAACATGGTTTTGTCATTATTGTTTTTTCTTTCCTTTTGCATTTTTGGCCAGTATCTCTAGAATGCCCCTTGACAACTTTTACCTTTTAACAGTTATATACAGCATCTTAGGAAATATAAAGCTTCATATTTTATATGTATAGTTCTCTCACTGCACAACCTAAGGTAAGACTTCTCTTTTTGACTGCTTAATCATTCAGGCTATAGTTATCTGTGGCTCACAGGCATACAGAATCCTCACCACCTGCAGAAACTTGTCTAGTTTGTTCTTGAAGACATCCATCTTGTTTTGGCAATAATTTTATATCTGCTGGTACTGTAGAAGATTGGAGAATAGTGGGCCATGTTTTTTTGGTTCTCCAGCATTTAATTTACATGCTAAAAGCTATTATCCAACCTGAATTCATTTCGAAGCCCAGCCCTATTTAAAGTATACTATACTTCTCTTTTTTCCCTTCCTCCAAGGGATGTAACCCACAACAGTTCATAAGCACTCAGGTACCTAATTATTACTTTCCTTCTCTGACTGTGATTATAGTCCCTGTGTTTCATTGGGTTTAGTCTATATTTCTTAATGTATTCACTCACTACATTAAGTTTCTGCAGTACGCACATATATTAGGGGTCTGACCCTTGAGTATTTGCCATAAGCAAGGACTGGTTTCGAAGGTTCTTCAACCTGAGGGCTGTACTTTACCTGTACACCTTCCTTGCTGACTGCCTGCTTAATCAGCCTTACTGTAGGCTGCTAGCAGCCTAGTAGTGTTAAAAAGTTGGTAGTAGTGTTATCAAATTTCAAATGTTAATTCAAAAAAAATTTTGTTTATGCTCTACAGATTTGGTGATATCAACACACTTGATTACGAGTATGAAATGCGCTGGAATCGACTTTTTGAAATGTATAAGAAGAGAAAAATGATGTTGGAGTCAGAGGTACAAAGTGAGGTTGAACAGATGGAAAGAAAGTTAGCTATGTTACGAGAAGAATATGAGGCAGAAAAACTTAAAAGAGGTAAGGTACTATTTTTTCTAAAGAAGTGGTAATACTGAAGAAGAATGTGCAGCCCCAAAAAGAGATAATAAAAATATGGAATCATCTGGTGATGAAAATCTGGCATGACCTTCTACCTAGGAGGCTGAACGGATGTTCTGGTGGATTTGATTATTCAATAGTTTTTTTGCAGTACCCATTTTTTTCATCCTTGGCATGCTGCCCCTAAATTTAAAACTAAGATTTTTTTTTTCTTTGTTCTCAATGGTTCAATTACAGGGATATGGTCTCTGAAACTCAACATGAAACCAAATGTAAAATAAAAAAGTTTATGCAGATATAATTTTGTATTATTTGTGGATTTTAGTTTTGTGAAACTTTTAGGAATGTGACCCTCTACAGATTTGTAGGTAAATGGTTTTTGAGACATGACAAGCTGTTGGACTGTGAACAAGGTAACATTTGTGAAGAGATTTGAGGAAACCAGTTAGCTGGACTTGAGTTCCAGAGGTGAGAAGTATAGTGTATGAACTCTGAAAAGGGGGTGGGGATATTGACAGTTTAATGGGGCATCTGAACTATAGTATCAGTGTGCCTCTGGAAACACAATGATCAAAGTGTATAGTACAGTTATTATTGAAAAGAGTAAGGGTAAGACAGAGTTGGAGTGTAGTTGAACGAAGAGATTTTGGGAAGGGTTGATGTGTAGACCAAGCCTTTACATTAAAGCATATACGTAGGTGAACAATACTTAGATACAGATGAAGAGCTTTTTGTAGCATTTATGAATTTAGAAAAAGGCATATGATAGGGTGGATAGGAGAGCAATGTGGGAGATATTGCAATTGTATGGAATAGGTTGTAGGTTATTAACCCTTTCAGGGTCGGTGCCGTACTAGTACGTTTTACGCGCCAGGGTCGGTGCCGTACTAGTACGCGTAAATTCTGCGGCCTCAAATTAAGCGGGAAACAGCTGGTAGGCCTACATATGAAAGAATGGGTCTGTGTGGTCAGTGTGCACAGTATAAAAAAAATTCCTGCAGCACACACTGCATAATAAGAAAATAAAAACTCCAACCGTTTTTTTTTTTAAAACAGCGATTTTGCAGTCAATTTTCGTATGGTATTTATTGATGTATTCTCGTTCTCTTGGTCTCATTTGATAGAATGGAAGATATATTACAGAAATAGGGATGATTTTGATTGGTTTGATGATGACAAGTACAGTGGTATCCCGACTTACGATATTTTTTCATTCCAGAATGCTGTTCAAGTGCCATTACCAAACGAATTTATCTCCATAAGAAATTATGTAAAATAGACTAGTCCTTTTAGACCCCCAAAATTACACTTACAAAAGCATTTAAAAAAATAAACTTACATAAAAGGGTGTGTTTGGGGACCATCGTAAGTCGGGGTACCACTGTACCTTGAAATTGAGCTCAAAATAGCGAAAATGTTCAATTTTTGCCGATGTTCAAGAGTAAACAAATCACACCATGCATCCAATACACATCACCTGGTGAGCCTAATATTCTTGCACAAGTGCACTGATATTATTTATACCGTTTTTACAATGATGCAGTTGTATACATAACAGTAAATCTTCTATTTTTTGTGAGAATAAAAATTCAAAATGGAAAGTAAAAGTAATGTAAGAGGGGCCTGGAGACGTGACTAGTGAACAGAGAAGATGTTATTTTAGTGCCAGGAATGTCTGTCTTGTGTATTCTGGACCCCATTTTGAAATTAGCATCGTTTGAAATTTGTATGAAATTAGCCAAATTGCCATTTTCTGACCACTTTTTTGGGTAGTTGAAATTGGTAAATGGGCAGTTTCTTGTACTCAATCGGTAGAAGAAATGGAGTTCTAGTGAAATAGCTATGCGTTTAGTAGACTGGAACATTGGAATTGGCCAAAAATAGGGCTCAAAGTGGGCGAAATCGCCAATGCATAAATATCGTCGAGACCGATAACTTCACGAGAGCATAATTCCGTAAGTTTTCCATCAAATCTCATACTTTTGGTGTCGTTATGATCGGAAAAAGATTATCTATCATTTCATAAGATTTTTTTTTTTTTTTTTTTTTTTTTTAAATTCGACCCTGAGAACGAGTTTGGGAGAGGGCCTGTCGACCCCCAAAAGATTAAAAGCATTAAAGAGTTTTTATGTGGACAGCAAAACTTGGGTTAGGGTATGTAGGAGAGGGGAATTGTTTTCCAATAAAAGTTCACCTTAGAGTGGGATGTATGATGTCACCATGGTTGTTTAAAAAAAAGTGTTTCAGGTTAATTTGTATTCAGAGTGGGTTTAAATATTCTTCCTCTAGCAAATATAAATCAAGTATAAAAAGGAAGGAAAAAATCAAGAAAGAGAAACCAATTCCCTAACCATCTCTGCTGTGTTCTCTGCTCCTGTCTGTCACCCACCAACTGTTCCTTTAGAATGTGTAACTACGATGTCTCAAAGATGGAAACAGTATAGGGTATAGCTGCTTATAAGTATTTTATACTGTACAAAAATTATACTGTTCATTGTTCCAGTTGCTATCATATTTTTCAGGAATGATGGGACGTAGTAACTCAGTACCAAAAGGAAGCGGCATGTTTGGTCTTCAGGGAGGAACCTGTAATGGAATGGTAAAAATATCATTTGATTTTTTTTGTGAGCATAATAAAAATTTACCAACATTTATATAAAAAAAATTATGTGTGGGGTGGGGAGGGGATTCCTTAGGGTTTTGCATAATGTTTAAATAGAACTTTATTAAAATTAAAAAGAGAGAGAGGCATTCTTTACAGAAGAGGAAGAATCACAGAATTTCTCAAGGATCTCACTCTTTCTCAAGAGTGAAAAAAAAAAATACTGGTTAGAGAGATGGAAAACACTTGACATAAAGCTGAATGCGTCATACAGAATCCAGGAGAGAAAGAGGGAGCAAAAAGCCTATTAACAAAAGGAGATGGAACTTACCAGTACTTACACTGATGACAGAAAAAGAAATGAGCAAAATACTGAAGGCACAGTTTGACTCTTGTGTTCAATGAGCAGTTAATTTGACAAAAGATTGATAAACCAAATTAATTTTTCATGAATTTAGATCCAAAACTGCCATCTTAAGAATTTATGACATAACCCTAATCCTTCTTGACTTTGAAGAAGACACTAATGGTATGCCCATGTACTCTACCCCTAAATCAGACTTGCAAAACTCCATATTCATCAAAAATTGCAAAAAGAAAAAAATCATAAGCCTTGAATATCCTATGGAGACAAATACAGTGGACCCTCAGTTTTTGTTGAAAATTCTTTCCAGAATGCTGTTTGAGTGCCATTACCGAACGAATTTGTTCCCATAAGGACAAATGTAAATTAGATTAGTTGTTTCAGAACAACACAAATACACTTACAAAAGCTCTTGCAAAAATATATTTACATAATTGTTCGAGTTTGGGGGTGAACGAAAACCGAGGGTCCACTGTATAGCTCTAAACACCAAAGATGGCAGCAAAGCAGTTGCACAGTCTGTTGACTGATTGCACTGACATCCCACATTATCTAGTTCTTGAAAAGAGTTTAAGAAATAAAATTGCTAAACATGGAATCACAACATATGCACAAATTCAAAGAGTAGTAGTCAATAAAGTAAAATCTGAAGCTGCCACAGTGAAAAGTTCTGTTTCTCAAGATTCAGTACTTGTCCCCATTCGCTCTCATACTTAACATATGACATACATGAGCTATACCATTGTACAGTATCATCATTTGCAGATAATACTAGAATTTTACATGAGAGTAGCATCCATTTAGAACACAGCAAGTCTCCAAAGCTGATAGTAACCAGGTCTTCCAGTGGACTACAGAAACAATGTGATGTTTGATGAAGACAACTTTCAATAATCCCACCATGAAAAAATTGAAGAACTTACAATTTTTTATTAATTTATTATTAACACATCGGCCGATTCCCACCGAGGCAGGGTGGCCCGAAAAAGAAAAGCTTTCATCATCATTCACTCCATCACTGTCTTGCCAGAGGGGTGCTTTACACTACAGTTATAAAACTGCAACATTAACACCCCTCCTTCAGAGCTCACACTCCAACAGCACGTCAAGTATTAGAAACCATTTGTCTCCATTCACTCCTATCAAATACGCTCACACATGCTTGCTGGAAGTCCAAGCCCCTCGCACACAAAACCTCCTTTACCCCCTCCCTCTAACCTTTCCTAGGCCGACCCCTACCCCGCCTTCCCTCCACTACAGATTTATACACTCTCGAAGTCATTCTGTCTCGTTCCATTCTCTCTACATGTCTGAACCACCTCAACAACCCCTCCTCAGCTCTCTGGATAATAGTTTTGGTAATCCCGCACCTCCTCCTAATTTCCAAACTCCGAATTCTCTGCATTATATTCACACCACACATTGACCTCAGACATGACATCTCCACTGCCTCCAGCCTTCTCCTCATTGCAACATTCATCACCCATGCTTCACACCCATATAAGTGTTGGTATAACTATACAATGGACCCCCGAGTTTCATAAGGTTCTTATTTCGTAAAAATTGTGTTTCGTAAGCTTTTTTCGATTTCGTGAATCGTAAACTGGCTCGTGTTTCGTAACGTATTAGACCTGTCCGCCTGCTCCGCGCCTGCGCAGGACGCCCGCCAGTGAAGCGTTATTTACCATTAAGAGAACATTACCCAGCGCGCTCTTTCAAACATTCACAATACATTTGTTGTCTTTTTTGGTGGTTTAGTGATTGTCACTGAAATAAGTCACCATGGGTCCAAAGAAGCTTCCTAGTGGCACCCCTGTGGTAAAGAAAGTGAGGAACACCATCGAACTGAAGAAAGAGATTATAGAAAAATATGAGAGTGGCGTACGTCTTGAGTGATCTTGCCACGATGTACAAGAAAACCCCATCTACTATCAGCTCTATCCTGGCAAAGAGAAATGAGATCAAGGAAGCTAATGTTGCAAAAGGGGTTGATATGTTAACGAAAAATAGATAAAAAACAGTTGATGAGGTTGAGAAGTTGTTGTTGATCAATGAAAAACAGAGAGCGGGTGATAGTATTTCCATGGCGATAATTTGTGAAAAGGCAAGGAAGTTGCACGCAGATCTTGTCAAGACAATGCCTGGAACCAGTGGTGAGGCGAGTGATTTTAAAGCCAGCAAAGGCTGGTTTGACAGGTTTAAGAAACGTAGTGGCATACACAGTGTTGTGAGACATGGTGAGGCAGCCAGCTCAGACAAACGTGCAGCTGAAAAGTTTGCGAGTGAATTTAAGGGGTTCGTAGAGGCTGAAGAATTCCTCCCCCCAACAAGTGTTTAACTGTGATGAAACAGACCTGTTTTGGAAGAAAATGCCCAACGGGACCTTCATTACTCAGGAGGAAAAGGCACAGCCAGGACACAAGCCTATGAAAGACAGGCTAACTCTTATGATGTGTACCAATGCCAGTGGTGATTTTAAAGTGAAGCCTTTACTGGTGTATCACTATGAAAATCCCAGACCCTTCAAGAAACACAGTGTTGACAAGAATAATTTGTGTGTGCATTGGAAGGCTATCACCAAGGCATGGGTCACTACGGAGATTTTCAAGGAATGGGTGACTAGGGTGTTTGGCCCTAGTGTGAAGAAATACCTCCTGGAAAAGAAATTGGGACTCAAGTGCCTCCTGGTACTGGACAATGCTCCTGCTCATCCTCACAACTTGCAAGAGTTGTTGTCTGACAAGTTCAATTTCATCAGAGTGAAGTTCTTGCCTCCTAACACCACTCCTCTCATCCAGCCCATGGACCAGCAGGTCATTGCAAACTTCAGCAGTGTTTCAGAAGTGCTTTGATGTGACCTCAGACACTGCATTGACCCTAAGTGAGTTCTGGAAAGAACACTTCAATATCGTGCATTGCATAGGCCTTATAGGTAAGGCTTGGGAGGGAGTGACTTCCAGGACTTGGAACTCTGCTTGGAGACCACTGTGGCCGGATTGTGTTGAAAAGAGGGATTTTGAAGGATTTGAGGCTGACCCTGACCCTGACGACCCTGTGCCTGTTGTGGAAGATATTGTGGCATTGGGGAACAGTCTGGGGTTGGAGGTGAGTGGTGAGGATGTGGAAGAGTTGGTGGAGGAGCACAGGGTAGAGCAAACAACTGAAGAGCTGCAAGACCTTCATCTGGAACAGCAACAGACCACAGCTGAGGTTATTGCTTCACAGGAGGAGGGAGAGAGAGAGAAGGAGGTGCCTTCTTCAGTGCTTAAGGAGATGTGTACAAAGTGGAATGAGTTGCAGACAGTTATTGAAAGACACCACCCTGAGCAAGCTGAAATGAGCCTTCTGTGCAACCACTTCAGTGACAGAGCCATGTTGCACTTCAGGAAA
This sequence comes from Cherax destructor, assembly GCA_009830355.1. NCBI lineage: Eukaryota > Metazoa > Arthropoda > Malacostraca > Decapoda > Parastacidae > Cherax > Cherax destructor. The sequence goes on from WNWK01001352.1 coordinate 133,289, forward strand.
GTGTTGATATATGTATATATATATATATATATATTGTTTTTAATTATTTTGTATGAATATTTTTTTGTGGAACGGATTAATTGTATTTACATTATTTCTTATGGGAAATAATGGTTCGAATTTCGTAAACTTCATGTTAAGTAATAGCTCCTGGAACGGATTAATTACGATACTCGGGGGTCCACTGTACTCTCATACATTCCCCTCTTTACTTCCATGGACAAAGTTCTGTCTCTCCACAGACTCTGAAGTGCTCCACTCACACTTTTCCCCTCATCAGTACTATGATTCACCTCATCCTTCATAGACCCATCTGCTGACATGTCCACTCCCAAATATCTGAATACATTCACCTCCTCCATACTATCTCCCTCCAATCTGATACCCAATCTTTCATCACCTAATCTTTTTGTTATCCTCATCACCTTACTCTTTCCTATATTCACTTTCAATTTTCTTCTTTTACACACCCTACCAAATTCATCCACCAACCTCTGCAACTTCTCTTCAGAATCTCCCAAAAGCACAGTGTCATCAGCAAAAAGCAACTGTGACAACTCCCACTTTGTATTTGATTCTTTATCTTTTAACTCCACACCTCTTGCCAAGACCCTCTCATTCACTTCTCTTACAACCCCATCTATAAATATATTGAACAACCACGGTGACATCACACATCCTTGTCTAAGGCCCACTTTTACTGGGAAATAGTCCCCTTCCCTACTACACACTCTAACCTGAGCCTCACTATCCTCATAAAAACTCTTCACTGCTTTCAGTAACCTTCCTCCTATTCCATACACCTGCAACATCTGCCACATTGCCCCTCTATCTACCCTATCATACGCCTTTTCCAAATCCATAAATGCCACAAAAACATCTTTACCCTTATCCAAATACTGTTCACCTATATGTTTCACTGTAAACACTTGGTCTACACACCCCCTACCTTCTGCTATCCTGCTTTCTGTCTTACTCTTAATTCTTTCAATAATAACTCTACCATACACTTTACCAGGTAAACTCAACAGACTTATTCCCCTATAATTTTTGCACTTTCTTTTGTCCCCTTTGCCTTTATACAAAGGAACAATACATGCTCTCTGCCAATCCCTAGGTACCTTACCCTCTTCCATACATTTATTAAATAATAGCACCAACCACTCCAAAACTATATCCCCACCTGCTTTTAACATTTCTATGTTTATCCCATCAATCCCAGCTGCCTTACGCCCTTTCATTCTACCCACTGCCTCACGAACTTCCCCCACACTCACAACTGGCTCTTCCACACTCCTACAAGATGTTATTCCTCCTTGCCCTATACACGAAATCACAGCTTCCCTGTCTTCATCAACATTTAACAACTCCTCAAAATATTCCCTCCATCTTCCCGATACCTCTAACTCTCCATTTAATAACTCTCCTCTCCTATTTTTAACTGTCAAATCCATTTGTTCCCTAGGCTTCCTCAACTTATTAATCTCACTCCAAAACTTTTTCTTATTTTCAAAAACATTTGTTGATAACATCTCACCCACTCTCTCATTTGCTCTCTTTTTACATTGCTTCACCACTCTCTTAACCTCTCTTTTTCTCTCCATATACTCTTCCCTCCTTGCATCACTTCTACTTTATAAAAACCTCTCATATGCTAACTTTTTCTCCCTTTACATCATCATTCCACCAATCGCTCTTCTTCCCTCCCGCACCCATTCTCCTGTAACCACAAACTTCTGCTGAACACTCTAACATTACATTTTTAAATCTACCCCATACATCTTGACCCCATTGCCTACACTCTCACTAGCCCATCTATCCTCAAATAGTTGTTTGTATCTTACCCTAACTGCCTCCTCATTTAGTTTATAAACCTTCACCTCTCTCTTACTTACTGCTTCTATATTCCTTGTATCCCATCTACCTTTTACTCCCACTGTAGCTATAACTAAAAAGTGATCTGATATATCTGTGGCCCCTCTATAAACATGTACATCCTGAAGTCTACTCAACAGTCTTTTATCTACCAATACGTAGTCCAACAAACTACTGTCATTTCGCCCTACATCATATCAAATCATTCAATATAGCTCAACAGAAATGTGAGGGATGAGAAGTGATAATATCAGAAGATCTTAAGTTAAAGGATCACAACAATGTTACTATCACAAATGCAAGGAAAAGCAGCTGTGCAAATCTTGATCAGCAGGGCTGTGGTGCCTACACTGGACTATTTGCACTTGCTATAAATAATCTAGCATCTGTTCTCCCATCCAATATTTGGTCATCGCTCTCTGTGGATGACTTTGCTATAGTTTGTGTGGGTGCTGACTGTCGCCTCATTGCAGTTTCCCTCCAGCATGCCATCAACCGGGTTTCCGATTGGGCCACCTCTCACGGGTTTAAATATTCTAGTGGCAAAACTCATAAAATTACGTTTACTAGACGTTCAGTGGTCTCTGATCATCCATTGTACCTATACGGCTCACGTATCCCAGAACGTGATACAGTTAGGTTTCTCAGCCTCCTGTTTGACCGTCGATTGTCCTGGAAACCTCACATTACCTCTCTGAAGGCAACTTGTCATAGCTGGCTGAACCTCCTTAAAACCCTTGCACATCTTTCATGTGGGGCTGATCACCACACTCCTTCGCCTGCATTCAGTCTTAATATTATCGAAACTCGATTATGGTGACCAGATATATTCGTCGGCCTCCCCTGCTACTCTTTCCAGCCTTAATCCCATTCATCATCAGGGATTGCGTTTATGCCTTGGTGCATTTTGTTCTTCCCCGGTTGAGAGCCTCTATGTAGAAGCGAACATTCCATCCTTGTCCGATCGTCGTGATGCACATTGCATTCACTATTATGTTCGCTCTCATGACCTCCGCAATCCTTCCATGTATAGGATTGTCACAGATGTTAGTAGACGCTCGTTATTTGTTCGTCGCCCCTGTTTACCTTGTCCCTTTTCTCTTCGTCTACATTCACTCTTGTCTTCCCTTCAGCTGCCACCTTTATATGTGTTCATGTGACATCTCCCTTTCCCCTACCCCCCTTGGGAAGTTCCTGCTGTCCATGTCTGTTCTATTCCTCTACCTTGTGCGAAAGCCCAACTACCTACGGCGGCTTCTCGCTCTTTTTTTTCTAGACCACTTCTGTTCTCATTCCCATGCCGTCGCAGTGTACACCGATGGTTCAAAGTCATCTGACGGCGTCGGATTTGCAGCAGTGTTTCCGGACAGCGTTGTGCAAGGGCATCTATTACCCTCGTCTAGCATATTTACGGCTGAATTGTATGCCATTCTTGTGGCACTTATCTGTATTGCATCTATGCTTGTGTCACCATTTGTGGTCATTTCAGACTCCCTTAGTGCTTTACATGCTATCCGTAAAATTGATACACCTCACCCCTTAGTTCTTCGTATCTAACTTTGGTTACGCCATATCTCTAGCAAGCACAAAGATATTGTCTTTTGTTGGGTCCCTGGTCATGTTGACGTACAGGGCAATGAACAGGCAGACACTGCTGCGCAGTCAGCAGTATGTGACCTTCAAGTTTCATATAGAGGTGTTCCATTCACGGACTATTTTGCGGTCATTGCTACCCACCTTCACACCCGTTGGCAACAACGCTGGTCTGACCTGCTAAATTACAAACTTCATTCTATTAAACCGAGTATAGGTTTCTGGCCTTCTTGTCACCAATGTCAAGGATGGGATACTACACTCTCCCGTCTTCGCATTGGCCACACTCGTCTTACTCACGGGTATCTCATGGAGAGGCTCCCTGTCCCTCTCTGTGAACATTGTCAGGTTCAGTATCTGTTTGCCATATTCTGTTGGACTGCCCCCACTATCTGTGAGCACGCAGAATTTACCTCCGTCGTCGTCTTCGCTCTACGGCCCTTTCTTTACCTTCCCTTCTTGCTGATGGACTCTCCTTTAATCCTGACTCTCTCATTGACTTTTTGACAGAAACTGACTTACTACACAAACTCTGAAGATTATACTCTAGCTAGTCCCTTCTACCTCGATCTCTTGCTACCCTCTATCCACTGCCCTTCTACACTCCATACACTATTAATCATCTCTCTTCCTCTTACAACCCATTCTCCCTGCATCCTGTCCTGTCCAGCCGTGCTGTATAACCCCTGTGGTTTAGAGCTTCTTTTTTATTATAATAATAATAATAATGGACTATTTGCATGCACTAACATCAACAACCTGATTAATCAGGTCAGCAATTAGGAGGCTAGTGACCCCCAAACTCATCTTTAGGTATGGTGGACCCTCCTTAACAAAGGCTAGACGACGATGAAGATACTAGACTTTAATATCATTATTTTATGGCTGGGGTTACCTTTGGCTTATCAGAATGTTTTAAGGCCTCATCACCCAAGGAACCTTTTACCAGTAGTGCCCAGATTATTTTATCAGATTTCTTTAATTCCGATCATCAGCAACACAAGGGATTTACCAGCAAAGACGTAAGCTTACAAGATCAGTTGAGACCAATGCACAGCCATTTCTGACACAGACCCCATTTCAGTCTTCGCAGAAAGCTTTTTTGAACCAAAATAGTGGGATTCTTCACATCAGGATTAAATGACCCACTACCTTGGAATCTTAAGATTCCTTATGAAGGGCACCAAGTCCAGGAGTTCTGCATCAGCACATTATACAAGTCCTGTCTTACTGTCACTGTTGACAACTTATGGGTAGTTCTTGTAGTTGGCCATGATTGTTGACGATCTGGGTCTGGAACTTCATTTTGGCAACATAATGGTATATAACTAGGTCAGCCTTCTCTCAATTGCTGTTAAATTATAAATTGAATTGTCGTTAGTTGAATATCTGTATTCATCAATAGACTTGTCAGTGGAGATTTCTGCAGTGAGTAGAGAAAACGCTTTTGAACCTCATTGAAGCCTTGTATTTATCATTAGCCAAACTGAGACTGATTCTGAAGATTTGGTCACACACTGTTAAATAAAAATGTGCAGTATATGTATAGTGCCCGCAAAAAAAAATCTATACATGTCCAACGCAAAAAAAAAATATACACAAAATTTTGGTGCATTCATTTTACTTACGTTTCCGCCATAGGAAAAGTGTGATGACGTAGTGTACTGGAGCCATTCTTGCTCGGTGAGGAAGGAGGCTTGTTACGTTGTTCCTCAGTGCCCCTTTTTTCACTCGACCATGAACTTTGCCACACTATATCTCTGCTCCAAGTGGTCAGAATGGGTCGAACTAAACTTTCAGTTGCAGAGAAGACCCGTGCACTCACCCTATTAGAGCAAGGCATGTCTGTGATACCCTTAGCCGCAGACCTTAAGGTGATGAGGATGGCAATTTACAACCTCAAGAAAGCAGCTGCCTCACTCCCACCTAGCTTTTTCTTGAGGTTTGCAGCTGTTATGGCAAGATCTGATAACATTTCCCTCTTCAGGATCTTGTCTGTGCAAAGAGAAGTCTAACAGCTGCAGACCTCAAGAAAAAGCTAGGTGGGAGTGAGGCAGCTGCTTTCTTGAGGTTGTAAATTGTCATCCTCGTCACCTTCATGTCTACGGCTATGCGTATCACAGCCATGCCTTGCTCTAATAGGGGGAGTGCACAGGTCTTCTCTGCAATTGAAAGTTTAGTTCGACCCATTCTGACCACTTAGAGCGGAGATATAGCGTGGCAAAGTTCATGGTCGAGTGAAAAAAGGGGCACTGAGCTCTGACAGAGCACTGAAGCATGGCATGGTGGGGAACAGTGGAGCTAGACTGGTTCCAGTACACTATGTCATCATACTTTTCCTATGGCAGAAACGTGAGTGAAATGTATCCACCAAAATTTTGTGCATAGATTTTCTTTGCGTTGGACATACAGTGGACCCTCCGTTTCCGAGCACTTTTTTTGTGGAAATATTACCTCCGTTTTCGTTCATGGTACGGAACCTGTCCATTGCCCAGCGCACATACAAAGCCCGCAAGCCCGCCTCCCACGCACATTCTCAGGCAGTGTAGCATTGTTTCTGGTTGAGTGAACATTATCCTGCAAGTTCATACAAAACATTTCTTAACAATCCATTGTTTTTGGCCCTTGCTTATTGTGTGTGACTGCTAATTAACGCTTTCGGGGTCGGTGCCGTACTAGTACGTTTTACGAGCAGGGGTTGGTGCCATACTAGTACGCCCAAATTCTAGCGGCCTCAATTTAAGCAGAAAACGTCTGGTAGGCGTACATATGAAAGAGTGGGTCTGTGTGGTCAGTGTGCGCAGTATAAAAAAAATCCTGCAGTACACACTGCATAATGAGAGAAAAAAACTGACCGTTTTTTTCGATTAAAACAGCGACTTTGCAGTCGATTTTCGTATGGTATTTATTGATGTATTCTCGTTTTCTTGGTCTCATTTGATAGAATGGAAGATATATTACAGAAATATAGATGATTTTGATTGGTATGACAATGACAAGTACCTTGAAATTGAGCTCAAAGTAGCGAAAATGTTTGATTTTTGACGATGTTCAAGAGTAAACAAATCACACCATGCATCCAATACACATCAACTGGCGAGTCTTATATTCATGCACAAGTGCTCTGATATTATTTATACCATTTTTACAATAATGCAGTTGTATACATAACAGTAAATCTTCTATTTTTGTAAGAATAAAAATTCAAAATGGAAAGCAAAAGTAATGGAACAAAGGCCTGGAGACGTGGCTAATGAACAGAGAACATGTTATTTTAGTGCCAGGAATGTCTGCCTTGTTTACTCTGGACCCTATTTTGAAATTGGCATCGTTTGAAATTTGTGTGAAATTGGAAAATTGCCATTTTCTGACCACTATTTTGGGTAGATGAAATTGGTAAATAGGCAGTTTCTTCTACTCATTCGATAGAAGAAATGGAGTTCTAGCGAAATAGCTATAATTTTAGGAGACTGAAACATTGGAATTTGTCGAAAATAGGGCTCGAAGTGGGTGAAATCGCCGATGTGTCAGTGTCATAGATTCCGATAACTTCGCGAAAGCATAATTTCGTTAGTTTTCGATCACATTTCATCATTTTGGTGGCGTTATGGTCGGAAAAAGATTCTCTATCATTTCATAAGAAAATTTTTTTTTTTTTTTTTCCAAAAATTTTCGACCCCAGGAACACTTTCCTGAGAAGGCTTGTCGACCCCCAAAGGGTTAAGCCACCATGGGCCGAAAGAAAGCTCCTAGTGCCAGTCCTTTGGTAAAGAAAGTGAGGAACACCTTAGAATTAAAGAAAGAAATCGTAGCAAAGTATCAAAGTGGAGTCGATAAAGGCTATAGCATCAGCCAGCGATAAAGTGTAGTACTGTATTAACAGTGTAGCAAGTAAGTTAAGCGATTAAGCGATAGAAAAATGACGGCACGAAACTTAACTCCTCCAATGTTGTTTGAGGAATATAGGGGCACTGAGACTAGAGCTGCCCCCTGCCAACATCTCCTCCAAGGTAAGTGTAAATATTTCTTATTTATAAATTATGTACATTGTTTGTGTGAATAGTGGTGGTGGCCTGCTGCTGCCGCCGACCACCACCACTATATGTACGGCTTATGGTCAGTGGCCCTTATAAACCCAACAACAATAACACTACCGCCAGTTCTCTCATACATAATGACATATTTTATTCATTCTAGAGTGTATATCATGTTTCTATGTTATTAATATTGTTTATTATGTCATATTAGATGAATTGTGATAGACAAATAAGCCGTAGAGCTGATATTAGTGTCACAATGAAGCATTTTGTCCTGCCTCCCAACAATAAACTCACCTCCCTCTCTCCTCCTCTCCATCTTCCATACACCAACAAGAGTCGCCAATAAAGGTAACTGTGATGCTAAATGTTCATTTATACATGTTATTAGTGCTTTATATTTATTTGTCATTCTTTTCTGTATGTAAATCTATATTTAATCTCTAAAAAAATATTTTTTGTTATTACTCCTGGGTGTCTAAAACGGTATAATTGAATTTACATTATTTCTTATGGGGAAAATGGTTTTAGTTTTCGTTGATTTCAGTTTTAGTCGATCCCTCTGGAATGGATTAAACACGAAAACGGAGGGTTATATGGATTTTTTTTGCAGGCACTGTATAGTACCAACTATATAGTAGGTTGGTAGACAGCAACCGCCCAGGGAGGTACTACCATCCTGCCAAGTGAGTGTGAAATGGAAGCCTGTAATTGTTTTACATGATGGTAGGATTGCTGGTGTCTTTTTTCTGTCTCATAAACATGCAAGATTTCAGGTATGTCTTGCTACTTCTACTTACATTTAGGTCACACTGCACATGCATAGACAAGCATATACAGTGGAACCCCAGGTTTCAGCTGTAATTCGTTCCAGGAGCTAGGCCTAAACTCGAAGCAGCCGAAAGTCGAAGCAGTATTTCCCATAAGAAATAATGTAAATACAATTAATCCGTTCCGCCCAAAAATATTCACAAAAAGATAATTTTTTAAAGAATAAATACTATAGTTTTACATACAGAAAACAATGAAAATAAATATAAAGCACTGATTTTAATGGATAAATGAACATTTAAATCAGTTTTACCTTTATTGAAGACTCTTGTTGGCGTATGAGAGAGGCAGGAGAGTTTGTTTGGAGGCATGACAAGATACAATAGGGCCCCGCTTTTCGGCGTTTCGTCTTTCAAGCGTTCAGTTCATAAGGCGAGTTCAAATTATGACCAAAACTTTTGTATACGGCGAGCGTCTTTCAGATATGGCGCGCGCCACCCGGTTTGTTTACATTTTCTGTGAGCACATCTCTCTATTATGTAATCATCACTCTTGGGCACATTGAATGTCCAATTTTACGTCAGTATAGACATTTTCATTAATCCATCTATGATATATTCTTCAAAATTATATGAGAAACACGTTACATAGCATATAAACATGCTGTTTATATGCTATATAGGTGTGGTTGCCGGGCGGAGGGAAAACATTACGTAATACTAATAATAATCACTCTTGCGCACATTAAATGTCTTATTTTACGTTAATATAGACATTTTCATTAATCCATCTATAATTTTTTCTTCAAAATTATGTAAGAAACATGTTACATAGCATATAAACATGCTGTTTATATGCTATGGTGTTGCCAGGCGGAGGGAAAACATTACGTAATATTAAAAATAATCACTCTTGGGCACATTAAATGTCTTATTTTACGTTAATATAGACATTTTCATTAATTCATCTATGATATTTTCTTCAAAATAATTTAAAAAACGTGTTACATAGCATATAAACATGATACATACACCCACAGAATAAAAATTGACAAATATGATATTTGTTTACCAAGCGACTTTGTAGAAGTCGGAAGAATTACGTTTTCTCTAGTCAAACATTGAGGGATAACTGTAGAAAAATATTCCTTTCATATGCCTTCACTCTATATATAGCTATTCACGACCCTTGTGGGTTTAGCACTTCTTTTATATTATGATAATAATAATGGTAATTCTATCATTAACTCTAAAAATAGTGTGTTGCATGAGAATGGGAGTGTTGCTGTTTGTTTATTTTGTACTAACGTGTACACAATGTAAGAGTATTTGTATTGTGAGGTAATTATTATTATAATAAAAAAATTATTTTGAGGTAAAAGTCTCTCAAACTCTTACAAACGTATGTGAATGAACTAAAAATGGACACGTATTAATCACATTCATTTCGCCTGACCGAGTGATCGCCCACTACCTGTTCAGTTTGTTTTTTTACCTTCTCTAAACTCCGTATCTCGTTCTCTCTCTCGTTTACTCTTTCGTTTACTAGTTGGCTCTCATTGACTATAGCGTCTAAGCTTAGTTGTGATAAAAAGAGGAGTCGTAAGCCTCTTACTTTAAGTGCCAAGTTAGAAATGATTAAACTCAGTGAACTGACTTTTTTGGGTTATCCTGGGTTGTCTACGCATATTTGCTATGTATGATAATCTATGTAACTGTATTTGTGTATACCTGAATGAACTTACTAACAAGGTATATGTTGATCGCTGAGATAGCCATCAAATACAGTTACATATAGCAGCATATGTGTAGAGAACCCAGGATAGCCCAAGAATGTACTCGCCTAATTGTGGTTGCAGGGGTCGAGACTTAGCTCCTGGCCCCGCCTCTTCACTGACCGCTACTAGGTCCTCTCTCTCCCTGCTCCATGATCTTTATCATACCTCGTCTTAAAGCTATGTATGGTTCCTGCCTCCACTACATCACTTGCCAGACTATTACACTTCCTGACTACTCTATGGCTGAAGAAATGCTTCCTAACATCCCTTTGACTCATCTGAGTCTTCAACTAACACTCTTGCTAGAAGTTAATACTGCTGGGGATTGCAAGTTAAAACCTATGATAATTTATCACTCAGAGAATCCTAGGGCCCTAAAGAACTATGCAAAAGGTAGCCTCCCTGTTTATTATAAATCCAATTCAAAAGCTTGGATGACTATTGATCTTTTCATAAATTGGGTCACAGACTATTTTAAGCCAATGTTAATACTTTAAGGTAAGTAATAAGTGTACTCTGTGTGTATCTTACTTTTTATTGTGTTTTTTAATGCCTAGTGCTATTGCTAACTTAATATAAGTTAATGTAAGCTTGTTGTCTGGCATTTATATGCATTTAGAAGTGGAAAAAAATGGCGTTCTGCTTTTCGGCGATGTCTGCTTTAAGGCACTAGCCTGGAACCTAACCTGCTGTATAAGTGGGGCCCTACTGTAGTCCTTCAATATGACACTAATATCAACTCTACAGCTTATTTATCTAGCACGATTCATCTAATATGACATAATAAACAATATTAATAACATAGAAACATGATATATACAGTGGTACCCCAAGTTTCGAACAAAATTCGTTCCAGAAGGCTGTTCGAGTGCCATTACCGAACGAATTTGTTCCCATAAGGAATAATATAAATTAGATTAGTCCGTTTCAGGCCCCCAAAAATACACTTACAAAAGCACTTACAATAATACACTTACATAACTGTTCAAGTTGGGAGCAGTACGAAACTCAGGGTACCACTGTACTCTAGAATGAATAAAATATGTCATATGTCTCTCTCCCTAACCGACAAGTGTTGCTGTGTTGTTTGTTGTTGGGTGTATAAGGGCCACTGAAAGATAAGCCTTACATAGTGGTGATGATGGTCGCCAGAGACGGTGGTGTTGTCAGTCGCCCTATATAACTCCAACAACATTGGAGGAGTCAGTTTCGTGCTGTCCTTTTCCTATCGATTAATCGCTTAATTTACTTCCTACACTTTATCGCTGGCTGGTGCTATATCCTTTATCGATTCATTCTGTTTTAGTATCATACATATCGTAGAATCACTGAAGGAGACACATTCTCCCCTATCTCTTCTTCCTCCACTTTGGTATTTTGCTACAATTTCTTTCTTCAATTCTATCATGTTTGTCACTTTCTTTACCAAAGGGCTGCCACTATGAAGTTTCTTTGGGCCCATGGTGGCTTATTTCACAGTCACAATCCACAAACAAGCACTACTAAACACAATGAATTTATTGTGAAATGTTTGGATGAGCACGCAGGGTAATGTTCACTCAAGGATAAACAAAGCTAGACTTGCTCACAATGCCTGCGCAGGGAGGCGCTCAAGCGCTTGCAGGCGGACAGGTCTGGTACGCCGGTCGAAACTCGGGGCAATGGCCAAAAGTTGGGACAAAATTAGGCCAAAAAAAGCGACCGAAACTAGAAGCGGCCAATACTCGGGGTGGCCGAAACTCGGGGTTCCACTGTACAGTGGTACCTTGGGTTACGAGCTTAATTCGTTCCAGAAGGCTGTTTGAGTGCCGATACCGAACGAATTTATTTCCATAAGGAATAATGCAAATTAGATTAATCTGTTTCAGACCCCCAAAAATACACTTACAAAACACTTACAAAAATACATTTACATAATTGTTTGAGTTGGGAGCTGTTCGTATGCTGAAGTACCACTGTATATACACATGCCCCTCTGGTGTTTTCTTCTACAGTGGACCCCCGGTTTACGTACTGCTCCAAACTCAAACAATTATGTAAGTGTATTTTTGGGGGGGTCTAAAAGGACTAATCTAATTTACATTATTCTTTATGGAAACAAATTCATTTGGTAACGGCACTTGAACAGCATTCTGGAACGAATTAATTACGTAAACCGGGGGTCCACTGTATTTCCTTACTACATAGTTCTTCTTTCCTCATCTCCATGGGGAAGTGGAACAGAATTGGTGGGATACAGCTGGTTTGTTGAAAGAAGATGTATAGTACCTGTTCAAAACTAGAAACTTAAAAGGTGGTATCATGGGCTTTGTATCTTTTTTAAGAGTATTTTATTTTCGCTTCCACTGATAGATATTGTCACAATTTTAATATTTAGGTACTTAAATATTATAAAATTAATTTCCTGAAAATTTTTAGTGATAAGTTCCACATATTTTATTTCAGATTCAAATATCTTTCAACATAAATATCAAATAAAAAATGCACACAGTTCTCCAATGCTTAGAAATTCTGTTCTGGTTGCAATTTTATTTTTTTTATAACCATGAAGGGTGTTTATAAAGTACATTTTTAAGATAATTTCAGTAAATTTTGTGTATAATGAAACTAGAATATTTTCTCAAATCACCCAAATGTAATCAAATCATAGTCTTTGGTTTACTGCTAACAGAGTTTTATTTGTACCATCATAATCACTGACTAGAAAATCCAGGAATATTTTGAAGCCATTTTGTTGGTTTAATGTTTCAATATCAAATTGTTATCAGGGCATGCAACGTGATCGCTATGGAGACCACTGTTCTATGAGGAATGAACGGCAAAGCGACCGTGACCAGAGATTGAAGGAATTGTGGCTGCAGAACGAACGCGAACAAAGTATGCGGAATGCTAATTTTCAAGGTAGTGCAATAGATCAACCGTTTCAGCAGGGAATGAAACGAAATGTAGTGACAGGTACACCATATGTCGACATTAAGCGACAGCGGTATTGAGATAATTAACTTATGTATTTCATTTCAGACGCCATGTTTTTGTTTCTCTGCTGTATACAGAATTTATGGTGTGCTTATAACAGTGTTCAAAAATCTTGTTTAGAGTAATTAGATGATGCAGATTAATCCATGAGACATTTTTAAACATTAAACATTTGCAATGCAGTATTTTTATTTTCATTTTTGAAGCAAACAGTATAGATGAACGAGTCATTTGAATACATGAATTGTGTAATGGTGGAATAGTTTTGCAAGTCCCAAAATGTGTTCTTATATGTCAAATTTGCTAATATTTTTGTGAAAAATTATGTTAAGTCATGGAAAGACTTTACTCTTAATAACTTTAACTACATTAGGATGGAAATTATTCTTTTTAGTACATGTATATTTTTATTCTAATTATTATAATGGATACAAACCCTCAAATCCAGCATCCTCAAAACTGAAACTAAGCCAGTTTTCATGATTTCCCAGTTTTGTGGGACCGAATAATACCAGTCACACTATAAAGCCTATTCAACAGCAAAAAGATTTTTTTTGACTGGTACGTTTCATATGACTCCTTGACTTTTGCACCCATCCAACCCAACAGCCATCCTACTTATGCCATTGTTATATCTAATGTGGGGGTAAAGACACTGGACTCAAGCTTTTGAGCTGCACGTTAACTAGACATTTTATTCTCACATCAGTGTCTGCTTTGTTGCACGAACTTCACACCACAACACTTGCAAATCCTGAATATATTTTTTTCTTTTTTACCACATAAGCTATTTCCCACTAAGCCAGAAACTGAAATGTTAATATCAGCCCATTCTTCTTCTTGTCTTCTTAATATCCCTGTACCTCCTACCTCTGTTCCTGTCTTTCTCCATCCTCTGTCCTTCCTCAGTCTTCTTTCTGTCTCCTGTTTTTTTTTTTTTTCCCTCTTCATCACTCATCATGTACAAGCAGATTGTAAATAAGATCTGATGGAGGTGTGTTGCCTGCTGACAATACATGTATATGCATGGGTCCCGCACATGTTTTTTTAAATGTATGAGAGTGTAGGATACAAAGAATGAATACTGGTATACAGTATCTAAAAGAAATAATAATATAAATTTGTATAGTTTAATTCTTTTTTAAATCATATACATCCAGTAGGCAATCCAGAACTCCAAGAGTGGGACTTGAATGTCTCCTTGAATCATGGTAGCCATTTAACCCAGTAATAGAAACCACAACTGTTGCAGTGTTTCTCACTCAGCTTTCACACTGATGCTTCTTTGTCCTGTATTTTTAACAGTGTCACTTTTAGATTACTAGTCAGTGGGCTATATGCAGAACTCTTCAAAATACTAGTATTGACAGGGAGGTAAAAAAAACTCTAGAAAAAAAAGTTTGCAATGGAGCATCTAAAAAGTTCTGGTAGTATTTCAAATGAAATATTGTATTAAAAAAGGTTATTTTGGGGACTTGTGGATTTGAGATTTTGTACCTGTATGGTAAACTCTATTTAACGGACTAATTGGGGCAGTGTGGTGGATAGAGAAAAGATTGTTTTGCCGTGACTGTAACAATCGTGAACAATTCTACAACCAAACAACTTTGTCCATTGTTTGCAAATTTATTGACCCCAGTAGATTTTGTTCCATATTTCCAAAGTCATTTAAATGGAGGTATGTTAAATGGAGGGCTTAATGTACTCTTATTAATTTTGCTGGTTGACTTAAAAAAAATTACAAGAGTGTAGTAAGTCCAAATTGGATTTATTAAAAATATAATTTCTCTGGCATCACTCAGGTGTACATTTTTATTTGCTTCATCTATGCTGTATTCAAGTGATTGGATGTGTACATGTTCTGGAATAGGGTATCACATTTATACCTTAATGTTAAGAAACTGAAACCTGTTCTATCATTGAATAAAGAAATTAAAAAAATAATGCTATCTGCACCCTGTTGTAACACCAAAGTTGTTGGTCTTTTTTAAGATATTAATATATTATTGATAGAACTAAGTGACTTACATATTTTTATACATCTTTTTAATGTAACCTCTGTTCATCAGTTTTTTCAAATAAATAATTTGTCAGTTGGGAACCAGGTGTAAAGAGTTATGTTTGGTTTGGCATTATAAATATGCAAACTGGGTGATAACTGACCATGTGAATGTAGCATGGCTGATACATTAAAACAACTACAGCATTATCAATCATCATTGTGTTTAAGAATATTTTATATTCCATAATTGTATATTTTTTGTATTAGTAACTCAAGACTAATGATTCTTTGATGTTTGCTGCTGGGAGAACAATAGCTCTATGGTGTAATTCTTTTCTAATGCTGTAAGCTACATTGTATTTTTTAAGCAAAATCCAGATGGTTTTGGTGATATCGTAATACCAGTGATACAAACAGGTTGTCAGACTTCTTAGAATCACTAAGCACAAGCCAGCAGAGCACTTAATGGTAGCTCAAGTTATGGTAAGTAATTTATATGTTTTAAGTTACTTCTTATTTGACTTTAGGATAAGGCCTTTCCAGACACTGATGAAATAGCAAATGATCAATGTATCATGTACTCATGTAAATACATTAATAATTAACCAAGACTTCATTCCTAAATAGGGATCATATGGCTTTAAGTCATGTTCGTCAAGGTTTAAGGTAAAGACTAATTTTAGGCAGGATTCGGACAGCAATTCTTTGCAGAGTTACATGGTATGATATTGAGTACAAATTTTTGTAATAAACAAGTTTTTTTTTTATCCCAAAAGATCCACACTCTAGTATTAATAAAAACTATTTATTTAGTAAAGTGTAATTTCTTGTATGGATCAGCAATTAAAAAAAAATTCCATACTGTATAATTTGTAGAATATCAGACATGTTTCAATCAGAATTAAATGGCAGTCATGTTAGAAAAGTAATGAACTATCAGTGATAATTGTCATCAACTAGGTTAGCACCTGCTAAGTTGGCATCATTAGTCATTGTTAATTTCTTAACTGCAGACCTAATTTAACTTTGCCAATCTTAGCCTAATAGTATGATCTAATATACAGTATAATCAAGTCTCCAGTTAACAAGTGAGTTATTTTCCAGGAAAAAATATAAAGCAGATTTGCATGAAATGAGTCATGTTTTCTCACCCTTTAATTAAACTGAGATAGGTTCCAGGTAAAAAATCTATTGCTAAAATATTAGAAATAAATTAAATTTATTATAAAATATAAAATTACATGTATAATTCTTTCCTTGGAATGTTATTTAACCCTCAGTAAAAAAGAGGTGAAGCATTGTGAAAGAAGCCACTTCAGCCAACTAAGTTTTGACTTTGAAAGTGACCATGTCAACAAAGTTTCACGTGGCCATACTTCCTTTTCCCTAAACTTATAGGATTGGAGACACTATAAAACAATATCTAAAAACAAAATAGAGTACAAAATATATAAACATTACTTTTCTATTAAGTGAAGCAGTTATAATCCTAATTCATAATGAAACAGGCAGAAGAAACTTAGCAAAGCACTAAAAATGTGCATAGCATTATATTATAGAATATTGTACTGTACAGTACATATAAAATATTTGTAATTTTTTTTTACGTGTATTTATTTACACTACACCAATTGTAGGTATGTTATTTTTCATGTGCTTTACTGTGTGACAGTCTATAAAAAAGGTGATGCTTAGCATTTACATACTCCCTTTTAATATACATTATATATATATATTCTAAAGCATTTCCAAATTACTAAGGATACTTCCTCCCTGACTTGGCAAAATAACAAGAAAAAATGCAAGGTTTTTCTATGGCATTGATGAAAAAAAAGCCTTAGATATTTTGAAAAGCTTTTGCCATATATTTTTGTTTTCTTGAAGGTATTTTTTAGTACTTATTTTCACAATTGCGAATTTTTCTCATGATATTTGTTGTATATAGGACCACTGGTATTACTGTAATTGCTGTCTGGAATACAGTAAACCCCCGGTTTTCATAATTAATCCATTCCAGAAGGTTGCCCGAAAACCGAAGTAATATTTCCCATAAGAAATGTAAATCCTATTAATCCGTTTCAGACACCCAAAAGTATTAAAAAATAAATTTTATAGAGAAGAACTATAGTGTTGCAGCTCTTCAGTGGTTAGTACATTCATTACTTACCTTAAAATATTTGTAGTGTTATGTAGGGCGAGAGGTGAGTAGTATTTATTTGTAGGAAGTCAGTGTAGGTAGTCGGTAGATGTAGGTATACGTATGTAGTCCGCTTGGGCTATACCTACCACAGCCCACAGCCATATTACTACCATCGACATACCATGTTCACGGAGTTTAATCGTTTCTAACAACTACCTTCAGATGCCATCATAAACAAAGGGAGAAGTAATGAATAATTCATGCCGAGAATTGTAAACAAAAGCGTTAAGGGCGGTGACTGGGCCAGACAGCAGATTCATACAGTTTTCTCTAACGCTAGACCAGAGAAAACGTAATGTTTTCCCTCCACCCGACTCACCACTCGATAGCATATAAACATTACATGTTTATATGCTATGTAGTAACATGTTTCATATATAATTTTGATGAAAATATCATAGATGGATTAATGAAAATGTCTATATTAACATAAAATAAGACATTTAATGTGCCCAAGAGTGATTATTATTACGAATTAGTATTATAACTATGGCATTAAGACTAGAGGGACACTCTTAGTGAACGAGTAACAAAGGCATGTTTATATGCTATGTAATGTGTTTCTTATATAATTTTGAAGAAAATATCATAGATGGATTAATAAAAATGTCTATATTAACGTAAAATAAGACATTTAATGTGCCCAAGAGTGAGTCACAAACGTATGAGTGGCCCAGGTGCACACGTCTGGTACCAACGATTTCTGAGTGGGTGCTTGAAATCCGTGGGGAAATTTCGCCGAAAAAGGTGCTCGAAATCTGAATTGCTCGATTTCCGAACCGGCCGAAAACCGGGGGTCCACTGTACTATACTGTAGCTTATAAAATAACGCCAATGCTGTCATCCTGCAAAATTACATTCTCACAAAGAGTGTTTGGTTGACTATAAACTTCGTGCATAACAGCCAAGATGTTTGCCCTATACAGTGGACCCCCGAGTTTCGTAAAAACTTCACTCCTGAAGGTTAGTCTATTTCAGACCCCCAAAAATACTTTTCCACAAGCACTTACAATATTATACTTACATAAATGTATGATTTCCGGGGTTTACGAAACTCAGGGGTCCACTGTACATGTTAAGTTAAATGGAGATTTATTTGAACCTAAATCTAATGATTTATGTTTCATTCACAGTTCCTCATATCATAGACTAAATACAGTGGTACCTCGGTTAACGATGGTCCCCAAACTCGCCCTTTTATGTAAGTTTATTTTTTTAAATGCTTTTGTAAGTGTATTTTTGGGGATCTAAAAGGACTAGTCTATTTTACATTATTCCTTATGGGGATAAATTCGTTTGGTAATGGCACTTGAACAGCATTCTGGAACGAAAAAATATCGTTAACCGAGGTACCACTGTATGTACCCAGTTTAACCCTTTGGGGGTCCAAGGGGTCTCTCTGAAACTCGTTCTCAGGGTCCACGAATTTAAAAAAAAAAATTATTTTTTCTTATGGAATGATAGAGAATCTTTTTCCGATCATAACGCCACAAACATTATGAAATTTGATCGAAAACTAACGGAATTATGCTTTCGCGAAGTTAGCGGTAGCCCTGACACCTACGCATCGGCGATTTCGCCCACTTTGAGCCCTATTTTTGGCCCATTCCAATGTTTCAGTCTACTAAAATTATAGCTATTTCGCTAGAACTCTATTTCTTCTATCGACTGAGTACAAGAAACCGCCTATTTACCAATTTCAACTACCCAAAATAGTGGTCAGAAAATGGCAATTTGGCCAATTTCACATAAATTTCAAACGATGCCAATTTCAAAATAGGTCCATAATAAACAAGGCAGACATTCCTGGCACTAAAATAACATCTTCTCTGTTCATTAGTCACGTCTCCAGGCCCCTCTTACATTACTTTTGCTTTCCATTTTGAATTTTTATTCTCACAAAAAAATAGAAGATTTACTGTTATGTATACAACTGCATCACTGTAAAAATGGTATAAATAATATCAGAGCACTTGTGCATGAATATTAGACTCGCCAGTTGATGTGTATTGGACGCATGGTGTGATTTGTTTACTCTTGAACATCGTCCAAATTCGAACATTTTCGCTACTTTGAGCTCAATTTCAAGGTACTTGTTATTGTCAAACCAATCAAAATCATCTCTATTTCTGTAATATATCTTCCATTCTATCAAATGAGACCACGAAAATGAAAATACAACAATAAATACCATACGAAAATAGACTGCAAAGTCGCTGTTTTAAACCAAAAACACGGTCAGAGTTTTTCTTTCCTCATTATGCACTGTGTGGTGCAGGAATTTTTTTTATACTGCGCACACTGACCGCACAGACCCATTCTATCACATCTAGGCCTAACAGCCTGTTTCTGCTTGATTTGAGGGCGCTAGAATTTAGGCGTACTAGTACGTCAATAACCCCAGTGCGTAAGACGTACTAGTACGACCAAAACCCAGAAAGGGTTAAGGGTTAAAATTTCTTTAATTTTAAATCAGTCAAATTAAAGAACACCATGCAGGTTGCAATGTTCCTAAAGTTTAAATCCTTAGATTATTTTTTTCCAATGAACCGGCCATATCCCACCGAGGAAGGGTGACCTAAAAAGAAAAATGAAAGTTTTTCCAATGAACCGGCTGTATTGCACCGAGGCAGGGTGACCTAAAAAGAAAACAAAAGTTTTTGTTCTTAAATTTAGTAATTTATACAGGAGAAGGGGTTACTAGCCCCTTGCTCCCGGCAAGATCTTTTCTTAAAATAGGAGGGCCCTGCTCATACAGCAAGTTAGGTTCTGAGCTACCACTGTAAAGTGAATCATAGCCTTTTTCTTTCACTTTCAGATGCATATAAAAGGCTGATGACATGTTTACACAATCATATATTAAGTGAGCAATATAGCTAGGCATAAAAAATGCATGTACAGTACACAGATTACTTTTTTTTTTTTTCTCAACAAGTCGGCCGTCTCCCACCGAGGCAGGGTGACCCAAAAAGAAAGAAAATCCCCAAAAAGAAAATACTTTCATCATCATTCAACACTTTCACCACACTCACATAATCACTGTCTTTGCAGAGGCGCTCAGATACGACAGCTGAGAATAGTCCCTCCCAGCTGTCACTATCCCAGACCCCTCCTTTAAAGTGCAGGCATTGTACTTCCCATTTCCAGGACTCAAGTCCAACTAAATCAATTAACTTACCTTAAAATATTTTCATCCTTAGCTTAGAGTGAGTGGTGAATATATTTATTGTAGGAAGTCTGAATAAATGAAGAATGGGTATAATTGAAGACCGCTGTATTAGCAAAATGCTGTAAAGCGAGGCCTGCCTGTATATAAAAATTAAGTCATTTCATTTCACAGTATGTCAGCAAAAGAGGGTTTCGTAATTACTAAACCATTTAGAAACACACCACATGCCATACATATTTAATACTAAGAAGAAAATATAAGAGAATACTACACACACAACCCGCACATATAAAAGAGAGGAGCTTACGACGACGTTTCGGCCCGACTTGGACCATTTACAAAGTCACACTAACACACAGAGACAGTGGAAGGGTATTTATAGGCAGGCAGACAGGGGAGGGTACAAGAGAGTGGGGTAATGATGGAGTAAGTAGTGGAAGTAGTAGTAGAGGAGACAGTCATATGGGAAGGAGCACTGCAATGAGGCTAGCGGCCCGCAAGGGTGGGACGAGAGGGAAGAAAGGCGAATAAAATGAAGGACAAATACAAGGCAAAAGAAAAGAAAGAAAGGAAAACCCATAGGAGAAAAAAGGAGAAGGGGGAAGAAAAGAAAGGGGAAGGAATCAGGTTAAGTCACGGGTGTTCTGAAGTTTAGAGCATTTAACAATGTAATGAGAGAGGAAAGCATCAACAGAGACAAAGCCAGGGCTAAGATTCATACAGGGAAAGTTGTGTATAAGGGAGGATTCAACCAGGCCTTTTTTGTTATTTATAAGAGAATACCATAGATGAGAGAAGAGATGAGCACTAGCGATGTGTGAGGGGAAAGAGAAAAGTGAACTGCAGGAATATATGATTGTCACAAAGATGAGAGGAAGAAGCAGATGAACAATAAGTGAGGAATAATACAGATTGTGGGGTTATTTAACCTATCTTTGATACCAGTGAGGGGTCTCTTAATGCAAGGAATTCGACCTTTCCTCTGCTTCCTTTGATTAAACCTATTTGCTAAACCCCTGGGGTTTAGCACTTTAATTAATTATATTATTGTATGACCTCTGTGGGTTTAGTGCTTTATCCTACAGAATAATAATAATACTAAAAGGAACATTCAAGACTTGTTAACTCATTCACTGTTTCGTCCGTAGATCTGTGTTACTGACACCAGGGTCACTTAGATCTACATTTTGAGCTCAACTCTCTCAGATAAGCTATGAGTGGTAAATTTTGGCTCCATTCAGTGCATGGTGGGATAAGCAAAGTTCTGACAGTGTGTTTGGTTTAAAATGGTGACTTTGAGGGGTTTTCTAGGGTGCTTTTTTGGTTTTGTTGGCTGTTTCTTGGTATCAGTTGATAGACTGGAAGCTATGCTACTAAAATAGAGATGATTTTCATTGGTTTCAGGACTCAAAGTAGAGGAAATATTCAATTTTTTGTTAGGTTAGGTTAGGTTAGGATGACTAATAGAGTAAATCTTCAGAATTTTGTAATGATAATGAATCCAAATTGGAGGGCAAGTATAATGTAGGAAAGGCCTGAGAACATGATTCATGAACAGAGGAAATGTTGCCTTAGTGCCTGGAATGTCTATATGTATTGTTTATTTCAGACTGCTTTTAAATCAAATTTTTTTTAATCTTTTGTAAAATTGGTCAAATTACCAACCTCTGTTGCTTTATAGGGTAGTTTTGCTAGTTAAATGAGGAGTTACTTGTATTCAATCAGTAGAACAGAAGGCATACTAGTGAATTAGCTAAGAATTTGGTCAAAGTGAGCAATGTTAATGACTTAAAATAGGATTCAGACATGAGCTTGAGGATCACATCTTATGAAAAGAATGACGACTCAGGTTTAGGCTGTGTAAGTGCAAATTTGCCAGTTTTATTAAAGAAATTTACAAAATTTAAATACTAGTACAGTATTCAGTTGATAATTTTGAAAATGCCTAATCTGATTGGATTTAAACAACTTTGCCAATAACTTGTGTATACAATGTTTGAGCAGCCTCAAACTTAAGAGTGCTGGTAAATGAATAAAACACATGTCTTAATAATTTTTCCCGTCAATCAAGAAGAGCGTTCCAAATTATTTTTTTGACATTCATAGCATAATGTGTTCACTGGAAGTCCTGACTTTGACACAGACCCATTTTGGATTTTGACAAACCTATTGAATCAACTTTGACATTAATTTTACACCTGCACTAACTTCTACTTTTACACATTCTGTTGGCATCCTGGAAATAAACAAGCAGATACCAGGACAAAGACTGGTGTAGTAAGACTACACCAGACTTGCTATGCAATGACTTCATGGGTAACATTCACAGATATACCTTTGAGAAGTGGCAGCCCTGGTGCACCCTGCAGAGTTTGACAGGACGTAGGTGTTTGGCCCTTCTCCATCAGGAATCATCACTTTGAGACAAATCTCTCTCAGTTGAGGATTGGGCACACACATCTCACAGCCATCTGTTCACAAGTGTTCCTGTCCCCTTCCCCTCTCTGTAGCTTGTGATGTTCCACTGACTGTAGATCATATTTTAAAACCATATACTATACAGTGGAACCCCGAGTAACGAACACCCCAGAAATCGTACAATTATGTAAGTATAATATTGTAAGTGTATTTTTGGGGGACTGAAATGGACTAACCTACTTGACATTATTTCTTAAGGGAGTAAATTCGTTCGGTAATGGCACTTGAGCAGGCTTCTGGAATAAAGTTTTTTACATTACTCGGGGTTCCACTGTAGTGTTTCAAGGCCCTGTTAGGGGCCTACATCTGGAAAGATTCCATAGCCCAAACTGGATGCATGAAATCATTGAAAATATAGTACCTCAAACCAATAGGAAAACCCATTGTCATCCTCGAGTAATTAATCACAGAGCTCTAACTCCTTCCATATATGAATGATGACACAAGATGTGAAACTATGTACAGTGGTATCTCAGTTAACGATATTTTTTCGTTCCAGAATGCTGTTCAAGTGCCATTACCAAACGAATTTATCCCCTTAAGAAATAATGTAAAATAGACTAGTCCTTTTAGACCCCCCAAAAAATACACTTACAAAAGCATTTAAAAAAATAAACTTACATAAAAGGGCGAGTTTGGGGACCATCGTTAACCGAGGTACCACTGTACTTTCAGGTATGGAAGTGGGTGGTTCCCAGGTGCTCATAACAATTCACAAAAAAGAAAACTACAATTAGATATCAATGTATGACCCTCTTGGGTTTAGTGTTTAGTTATGATTATAATAATATGATTAGATATGGCAAAATTCATGCAAGTTAAAAAGTCTTAGAATGGACCAGTTTATAATATAAGCACATCCAGATCCCTCCAGTATTTCTATGGTTGAAGAGTTAGCTTGCCCTTGGTTCAGACCTTTCCACCTCAAGGGAGGTTCTGTGATGCCAGTGAGGGGCTCTTATTCCAAGGTATTGAACCTGCACTTGCCTTGGATTGAACTTGGATGCCTCCCATTCTCCCAGGTGTTATATGGCCCCTATGGGTTTAGCACTCCTTTTATGGTTTTCATAATTACCGAAATGCTTGTAGGATCCTCAAGAAACTTTTAGTCGAGTCTCAATTTTAATATAATTTTTTTTAATCGATGTTAATTATTTTAACTTAGTATGATAGTATTTATTTGTGTTGAGTGTTTATGTTCATTGCTTCTACTGTTGCTGTATGACCTTTGTGGGTTTTGTGATTATTTTTTTTTATTGTAATAATAATGCTTCTACTGTCTGTTGATTTTATCTTTTTTTTATTGATTTGTATATTTGTTAATGCCTGTGAGCGATGAGTGACCTACGCTGTCAATGTGCTCTGTAAATGTCTGGGTTTATCTTCCCTGGCATGGCTGACAAGGAGGAAGAGTATCTCGGTTTCTGCTGCCATCTGTCAAACCCTTATGGGTTTAGCACTTCCCCATGATTGTAATAGTCATTTCTGATGGTCCCACCTTTACTGCAAAATTTTATGATTTCTTGACTAACACTGATTTCCTTCATAAGCTGAAGAGTCCTTTCTGCCAGTGTCCCATCAGCACATCTCACCTGTGTCACTGTCTGAATAGGCTGGCCAGACGTCCTGCTTTTGAGCACTCTGTTCTCCGTCCTGTGCCAACTCAAGCAGGACGTTTATTTGTACAGTGGAACTCCGGTTTTTGTACAGTCAGAATGTCGTACAATTTGGATTTAGAACACTTTTGGGCGAAATTTTGGTCCAGATTTCGTACCTCCACCCAGAAATTGTACGTATCAGACACGTCTGCTCATATGTTTGTGACTCAGTCTGCCTTTGTTACTCATTGAGTAAACATTACTCCGCGCATTCATCCGAAACATTTCGTAATAATCCATTGTTTTTTGTGCTTGCGACTGCTAAATAAGCCACCATGAGGCCAAAGAAAGCTCAGATAAAGAAGGCGACAAACACGATAGAATTCTTCAGTGTGATTCTGAGATATGTATGATACTAAAGCAGCAGGAGTCGATAAAGGCTATAGCGCCAGCCAGCGATAAAGTGTAGCATTAAGAGTGTAGCTAGTAAGTTAAGCGATTAAGCGATAGAAAAAAGACGACACGAAACTAAAAGTGTATTTTTGTAAGTGCTTGTGTAAGTGTATATTTGGGGGTCTAAATGGACTAATCTAATTTACATTATTTCTTATGGGAACAAATTCGTTCGGTAACGGCACTCGAACAGCATTCTAGAACGAATTATGGCCGTTAACCGGGGGTCCACTGTATTTCTTATTTATAAATTATGTATATTGTTTCAATGTTTTCCTTGTGAAACTGTGATGTAGTGCAGTTAGCCTCACAAACACTCCATTTTTATTAACACATCGGCCGATTCCCACCAAGGCAGGGTGGCCCGAAAAAGAAAAACTTTCATCATCATTCACTCCATCACTGTCTTGCCAGAAGGGTGCTTTACACTACAGTTATAAAACTGCAACATTTACACCCCTCCTTCAGAGTGCCGGCACTGTACTTCCCATCTCCAGAACTCAAGTCCGGCCTGCCGGTTTCCCTGAATCCCTTCATAAATGTTACTTTGCTCACACTCCAACAGCACGTCAAGTATTAAAAACCATATGCCTCCATTCACTCCTATCAAATACGCTCACACATGCTTGCTGGAAATCCAAGCCCTCGCACACAAAACTTCCTTTACCCCCTCCCTCCAACCTTTCCTAGGCCGACCCTACCCCGCCTTCCCTCCACTACAGATTTATACACTCTCGAAGTCACTCTGTCTCGTTCCATTCTCTCTACATGTCCAAACCACCTCAACAACCCCTTCTCAGCTCTCTGGACAATCGTTTTGGTAATCCCGCACCTCCTCCTAATTTCCAAACTCCGAATTCTCTGCATTATATTCACACCACACATTGACCTCAGACATGACATCTCCACTGCCTCCAGCCTTCTCCTCGTTGCAACATTCATCACCCATGCTTCACACCCATATAAGAGCGTTGGTATAACTATACTCTCATACATTCCCTCTTTACTTCCATGGACAAGGTTCTTCGTCTCCACAGACTCCGAAGTGCTCCACTCACCCTTTTCCCTCATCAATTCTATGATTCACCTCATCCTTCATAGACCCATCCGCCGACATGTCCACTCCCAAATATCTGAATACATTCACCTCCTCCATACTCTCTCCATCCAATCTGATATCCAATCTTTCGTCACCTATTCTTTTTGTTATCCTCATCACCTTACTCTTTCCTATATTCACTTTCAATTTTCTTCTTTACACACCCTACCAAATTCATCCACCAACCTCTGCAGCTTCTCTTCAGAATCTCCCAAAGCACAGTGTCATCAGCAATAAGCAACTGTGACAACTCCCACTTTGTATTTGCTTCTTTATCTTTTAGCCCAACACCTCTTGCCAAGACCCTCGCATTCACTTCTCTTACAACCCCATCTATAAATATATTGAACAACCACGGTGACATCACACATCCTTGTCTAAGGCCCACTTTTACTGGGAAATAGTCCCCTTCCCTCCTACACACTCTAACCTGAGCCTCACGATCCTCATAAAAACTCTTCACTGCTTTCAGTAACCTTCCTCCTATTCCATACACCTGCAACATCTGCCACATTGCCCCCTATCTACCCTATCATACGCCTTTTCCAAATCCATAAATGCCACAAAAACATCTTTACCCTTATCCAAATACTGTTCACCTATATGTTTCACTGTAAACACTTGGTCTACACACCCCTACCTTTCCTAAAGCCCCCTTGTTCATCTGCTATCCTGCTTTCTGTTTTACTCTTAATTCTTTCAATAATAACTCTACCATACACTTTACCAGGTACACTCAACAGACTTATTCCCCTATAATTTTTGCACTCTCTTTGTCCCCTTTGCCTTTATACAAAGGAACAATACACGCTCTCTGCCAATCCCTAGGTACCTTACCCTCTTCCATACATTTATTAAATAATAGCACCAACCACTCCAAAATTATATCCCCACCTGCTTTTAACATTTCTATCTTTATCCCATCAATCCCAGCTGCCTTACCTCCTTTCATTCTACCCACTGCCTCACGAACTTCCCTACACCCACAACTGGCTCTTCCACACTCCTACAAGATGTTATTCCTCCTTGCCCTACACACGAAATCACAGCTTCCTGTCTTCATCAACATTTAACAAATCCTCAAAATATTCTCTCCATCTTCCCGATACCTCTAACCTCCATTTAATAACTCTCCTCTCCTATTTTTAACTGTCAAATCCATTTGTTCTCTAGGCTTCCTCAACTTATTAATCTCATTCCAAAACTTTTTCTTATTTTCAACAAAATTTGCTGATAACATCTCACCCACTCTCTCATCTGCTCTCTTTTTACATTGCTTCACCACTCTTTTAACCTCTCTTTTTCTCTCCATATACTCTTCCCTCCTTGCATCACTTCTACTTTGTAAAAACCTCTCATATGCTAACTTTTTCTCCCTTACTACTCTCTTTACATCATCCTTCCATCAATCGCTCCTCTTCCCTCCCGCACCCACTCGCCTGTAACCACAAACTTCTGCTGAACACTCCATTTTCTCATGTAATAATTGGAAGATATGTAGTCACATCAGGAGAGAGAATGGCAGCTGCCACAGCCACCACTAATCACATATGTAATGACATATTTTATTCATTCTAGTGTATATATCATGTTTCTATGTTATTAATATTGTTTATTATGTCATATTAGATGAACTGTGATAGATAAATAAGCCGTAGAGTTGATATTAGCGTCATATTCAAGTATATTGTCCTGTCTCCAAACAAACTCTCCTCCCTCTCCCCTCCTCGCTGTCTTCCATATGCCAACAAGACTCTTCAATAAAGGTAAAAGTGATTTAAATGTTCATTTATCCATTTCATTAGTCTTTTATATTTACTTCTCATTTTTTCTGTATGTAAAACTATAGTTATTCTCTATAAAATGTATTTTATGTTATACTTTTGGGTGTCTGAAACAGATTAGTTGGATTTACATTATTTCTTATGGGAAATATTACTTTGGTTTTCTTGCGTTTCGGATTTAGACCGATCTTCTGGAATGGATTAAGTATGAAATCTTGGGTTCCACTGTACTTTATTTTGGTGCCTGTCTAAAAAGAATTCTATAGATTACCTTTCGAACACTAAAACAGTTGTGGGAACTTGAAGGCCACAATAACCACTTAGATATTTTTATTATAATTTTATGTAGTTGCCTTTGGCGACACTACGCACAGAGCCGCAGTGTACGTGTACAAGACAAGTCAAACTGTCAGCTATTAATCAAGTACACGTAGGAGTGTGAGACAGTCAGTCTGCCGAAGGCTGCAGTGGGGAGAGGTTAACTTTATTAGGAAAAATACCACAAAATAGCATTCATCACATCATAGTGATATTTGGCAAATAAATAATTCTAAGTATATTTTCCACAACTTTTTATATATTTCAACTTATCACTGCGCTATATGACCCTTTAGGTTTAGCGCTTCTTTTTAATTATAATAATCAACTCATCATAAAACATTTGAATGAGGTTAAATTTTCAGGCTTAATACTTCAGTAATTAATTTGTTAGTACTACTAGAATTTGGTAATTTACGTATTTTGATTATAATAATACAGTGGACCCCCGACTTTCGGTCATAATCTGTTCCAGAAGCTAGACCTAAACTCGAATTGTTCGAGACACCCAAAAATATTCACAAAAAATTAATTTTGTAAAGATTAACTATACTTTTACATACACAAAACAATTATAAATATATATAAAGTATAATAAATTTATAATTAAATATTTAAAATAACATTTACTTACCTTTATTGAAGAGACTTGCTGGCATCTGGAAGATAGGGAGGAGGACAGGGTGAGGGCTTAGTGTTTGGAAGGGAAATCCCCCTCCATAAGGACTTCAGGTAACAAGTCCCTCTCTGGGGTTACTTCCCTTCTTTGTCTTTTAATCCCACTAGGACCAGCTTGAGAGTTACTAGACAGCTGTCTCACAAAATAACTGTCCAGAGTCCACTGTGTCTGGCATCTCTTTAACATTTTCCTGAAGTGGGACAAGGTTTTGTCATTGAACAAGTTGCACATGTGGCTTGCTTCAGCTTGCTCAGGGTGAAATTCTTCAACGAAACTTTTCACATCGTTCCACTTTGAGAACATTTCCTTAATCCGTGAAAGAGGCACCTCACCCTGCCCATCTTCCTCCTCCTGTGAATCAATTTCCTCTACTGTGGTCTGATGCTGTTGGAGATGAAGCTCTTGCAGCTCTTGAGTGGTTAGGTCTACCCTGTGGTCCTCCATCAACTCTTCCACATCCTCACCACTCACCTCCAACCCCAGGGACTTGCCCAATTCCACAATATCTTCCACAACAGGCACAGGGTCATCAGGGTCAGCCTCAAATCCTTCAAAATCCCTCTTTTCAACACAATCCAGCCACAGTGGTCTCCAAGCAGAGTTCAAAGTCCTGGAAGTCACTCCCTCCCAAGCCTTACCTATAAGGCCTATGCAATGGAGGATACTGAAGTGATCTTTCCAGAACTCTCTTAGGGTCAAATTAGTGTCCGAGGTCACTTCAAAGCACTTTTGAAACATTGCTTTGGTGTAGAGTTTCTTGAAGTTAGAAATGACCTGCTGGTCCATAGGCTGGAGGACGAGGAGTGGTGTTAGGAGGCAAGAACTTCACTTTTATAAAACTGAAGTTCTCAGACAAATAGTCTTACAAGTTGTGAGGATGAGCAGGAGCATTGTCCAGTAGCAGGCGGCACTTGAGTCCCAATTTCTGTTCCAGGAGGTATTTCTTCACACTGGGGCCAAACACTCCAGTGAGCCATGCCAGGAAAATTGCCTTCGTGACCCATGCCTTGGTGTTAGCCTTCCACAAGACACAAATTATTATTGTTCACATTGTGTTTCTTGAACACTGGGATTTTCAGAGTGATACACCAGTAAAGGCTTCACTTTAAAATCCCCACTAGCATTACTACACAACAAGAGAGTTAGCCTGTCTTTCATAGGCTTGTGTCCTGGCAGTTCCTTTTCTGCCTCTGTAATGTAGGTCCTCTTTGGTATTTTCTTCCAAAAGAGGCCTGTTTCATCACAATTAAACACTTGTTGGGGTTTGAATTCTTCAGTGTCTACAAACCCCTTAAATTCAGACACAAATTTTTCAGCCGCACGTTTGTCTGAACTGGCTGCCTCACCATGCCTTACAACACTATGTATGCCACTACATTTCCTAAATCTGTCAAACCAGCCTTTGCTGGCCTTAAAATCACTCGCATCAGCACTGGTTCCAGGCATTGTCTTGACAAGATCTGCGTGCAACTGCCTTGCCTTTTCACAAATTATCGCCGTGGAAACACTATCACCTGCTATCTGTTTGTCATTGATCCACACCGCCAACAACTTCTCAACCTCATCCACTGTTTTTGATCTATTTTTGGCAAACATGTCAACACCTTTTGCAACATTAGCTTCCTTGATTTCTTTTCTCTTTGCCAGGATAGAGCTGATAGTAGATTGGTTTTTGCTGTACATCCTGGCAAGCTCACTCACACGTAAGCCACTCTCATATTTTTCTACTATCTCCTTCAGTTCGATGGTGTTCCTCACTTTCTTTACCACAGGGGTGCCACTAGGAAGCTTCTTTGGATTCATGGTGACTTATTTCACAGTGACAATCACTAAATCAGCAACAAACACAATAAATTTATTGTAAAATGTTTGAATGAGCGCGCTGGATAATGTTCTCTCAATTGCAAACATCACTAGGCTGGCTCACGGAGCAAGCGCGGACAGGTCTGATACCCGGACCGATAGTCGGGGGAAAATTTGACCGAAAAAAGCCTTCGAAACTCGAACTGACGATACTCAAACCGACCAAAAGTCGGGGGTCCACTGTATAGTGAAATAAAAGTGGATATTCATAATATATATTTGTGTGGGCGAGGGGCTTGGACTTCCAGCAAGCATGTGTGAGCGTGTTAGATAGGAGTGAATGGAGACGAATGGTTTTTGGGAGCTGACAAGCTGTTGAAGTGTGAGCAGGGTAATATTTTGTGAAGGGATTCAGGGAAACTAGTTAATTTATTTAGTTGGACTTGAGTCCTGGAAGTGGGAAGTACAATGCCTGCACTTTAAAGGAGGGGTCTGGAATAGTGACAGTTATGAGGGACTTATTCTCAGCTGTCGTATCTGAGCGCCTCTGCAAAGACAGTTAGTGATTATGTATGAGTGAGGTGAAAGTGTTGAGTGATGAAAGTATTTTCGTTTTGGGGATTTTCTTTTTGGGTCACCCTCCTCGGTGGGAGACAGCCGACTTGTTGAAAAAAAAATTATATATACGTACATATATAGTATACGTATAGTATATATATTTTTTTTCAACAAGTCGGCCATCTCCCACCGAGGCAGGATGACCCAGAAAGAAAGAAAATCCGCAAAAAGAAAATACTTTCATCATCATTCAACACTTTCACCTTATTCATACATAATCACTGTCTTTGCAGAGGCGGTCAGATACTACAGTTTAGAATAATCCCTCCAAACTGTCACTATCCCAGACCCCTCCCTTAAATTCAAATTCAAATTCAAATTAATTTATTTCTCTGCAAAAATTACAATGTGTGTTTTACATTTTAAGGACTAAGGACTATCATGCCTGGCATGCTAGACATTTCGGGCAGACTTAATACTAGGTTTTAATCTATATTACAAATTACATATGAATATAAATTTCAAATGATTAAAGAGATTTACAATAGTGAGGTAGTTCAGGATAACTAGATTGTGTTACAGATTACAAATGAGTATAAATTTCAAATGATTAAATATATTTTAAGTGCAGGCATTGTATACTTCAAATTTCCAGGACTCAAGTCCGGCTAAATCTATAATAACCGGTTTCCCTGAATCCCTTCACTAAATATTAGACTGCTCACACTCCAACAGCTCGTCAGGTCCCAAAAACCATTCGTTTCCATTCACTCCTATCTAACACGCTCTCACACACACGCTTGCCGGAAGTCCAAGCCCCTCACCCACAAAACCTCCTTTACCCCCTCCCTCCAACCTTTTCGAGGACAACCCCTACCCCTTATTCCTTCCCCTACAGATTTATACACTCTCCAAGTCATTCTACTTTGACCCATTCTCTCTAAATGACCAAACCACCTCAACAATCTCGTTTAGCCCTCTGACTAATACTTTTAGTAACTCCGCACCTCCTCTTAATTTCCACACTCAAAATTTTCTGCATAATATTTATACCACACATGCCCTTAGAGGACATCTCCACTGCCTCCAGCCTCCTCCTCGCTGCAGCATTTACAACCCAAGCTTCACACCCATATAAGAGTGTTGGTACCACTATACAGTGGACCCTCGGTTAAAGAATACCCCGGAAATCGTGCAATTATGTAAGTATAATTTTGTAAGTTCTTGTGGAAGTGTATTTTTGGGGGTCTGAAATAGACTAACCTACGTGAAATTTTTCCTTAAGGGAGTAAATTCGTTCGGTAATGGCACTTGAGCAGACTTCAGGAGTGAAGTTTTTACGAAACTCGGGGGTCCACTGTACTTTCATACATTCCCTTCTTTGCCTCCATAGATAACGTTTTTTGTCTCCACAGATACCTCAACGCACCACTCACCTTTTTTCCTTCATCAATTCTATGGTTAACCTCATCCTTCATAAACCCATCCGCTGACAAGTCAACTCCCAAATATCTGAAAACATTCACTTCTTCCATAGTCCCTCTCTCCAATGTGATATCCAATTTTTCTTTATCTAAATCGTTTGATACCCTCATCACCTTACTCTTATCTATGTTCACTTTCAACTTTCTACCTTTACACACCCTCCCAAACTCGTCCACTAACGTTTGCAACTTTTCTTTAGAATCTCCTATAAGCACAGTATCATCAGTAAAAAGTAACTGTTGTCAACTCCCATTTTGTACTTGATTCCCCATAATTTAATCACACTCCTCTCCCCAACACCCTAGCATTTACTTCTTTTACAACCCCATCTATAAATATATTAAACAACCATGGTGACATCACACATCCCTGTCTAAGACCTAGTTTTACCGGGAAGTAATCTCCCTCTCTCCTACACACCCTAACCTGAGCCTCACTATCCTCATAAAAACTCTTTACAGCATTCAGTAACTTACTACCTATTCCATACACTTGCAACATCTGCCACATTGCTTCCCTGTCCACTCTTATCATATGCTTTTTCTAAATCCATAAATGCAATGAAAACTTAACTACCTTTATCTAAATACTGTTCACATATATGGTTCAATGTAAACACTTGATCAACACATTCCCTACCCACTCTAAAACCTCCTTGTTCATCTGCGATCCTACCCTCTGTCTTACCTCTAATTCTTTCAATAATAACCCTACTGTACACTTTACCTGGTATACTCAGTAAACTTATTCCCTTATAATTTTTACAATCTCTTTTGTCACCCTTCCCTTTATATAAAGGAACTATACAAGCTCTCTGCCAATCCTTAGGTACCTTCCCTTCTTTCATACATTTATTAAACAAAAATACCAACCACTCCAACACAATATATCCCCCTGCTTTTAACATTTCTGTCATGATCCTGTCAGTTCCTGCTGCTTTACCCCCTTTCATTCTACGTAATGCCTCACGCACCTCCCCCACACATCCTGCTCTTCCTCACTCCTAAAAGATGTTATACCTACCTGACCAGTGTTTTAAAAGTTCCTCAAAATATTCCCGCCATCTACCCAATACCTCCAGCTCCCCATCTACTAACTCCCCTACAAATATATATAATGAACATGCATAGGGTGTTGGGGAGAGGAGTGGGATTAAATTATGGGGAATCAAGTACAAAATGGGAGTTGACACAGTTACTTTTTACTGATGATACTGTGCTTATGGGAGATTTTAAAGAAAAGTTGTAAAGGTTAGTGGAAGAGTTTGGGAGGGTGTGTAAAGGTAGAAAGTTGAAAGTTAATATAGATAAGAGTAAGGTGATGAGGGTATCAAGCGATTTAGATAAAGAAAAATTGGATATCACATTGGAGAGAGGGATTATGGAAGGAGTAAATGTTTTCAGATATTTGGGATTTCACGTGTCAGCGGATGGGTTTATGAAGGATGAGGTTAACCATAGAATTGAGTGGTGCGTTGAGGTTAACCATAGAATTGAGTGGTGCGTTGAGGTTAACCATAGAATTGAGTGGTGCGTTGAGGTTAACCATAGAATTGAGTGGTGCGTTGAGGTTAACCATAGAATTGA
Organism: Cherax destructor; assembly: GCA_009830355.1. Taxonomy (NCBI): domain Eukaryota; kingdom Metazoa; phylum Arthropoda; class Malacostraca; order Decapoda; family Parastacidae; genus Cherax; species Cherax destructor. Next base: position 167,530 of record WNWK01001352.1, read on the forward strand.
GTGGTGCGTTGAGGTTAACCATAGAATTGAGTGGTGCGTTGAGGTTAACCATAGAATTGAGTGGTGCGTTGAGGTTAACCATAGAATTGCGTGGTGCGTTGAGGTATCTGTGGAGACAAAAATAAAACGTTTTCCATGGAGGCAAAGAAGGGAATGTACTAAAGTATAGTGGTACCAACACTCTTATATGGGTGTGAAGCATGGGTTGCAAATGCTGTAGCAAGGAGGAGGCTGGAGGCAGTGGAGATGTCCTGTCTAAGGGCAATGTGTGGTGTAAATATGCAGAAAATTCGGAATGTGGAAATTAGGAGAAGGTGTGGAGTTAATAAAAGTATTTGTCAGAGGGCTGAAGAGGGGTTGTTGAGGTGGTTTGGTCATTTAGAGAGAATGGATCAAAGTAGAATTACTTGGAGAGCATATAAATCTGTAGGGGAAGGAAGGCGGGGTAGGTGTCGTCCTAGAAAAGGTTGGAGGGAGGGGGTAAAGGAGGATTTGTGGGCGAGGGACTTGGACTTCCAGCAAGCATGCGTGAGCGTGTTAGATAGGAGTGAATGGAGACGAATGTTTTTTTGGGACCTGACGAGCTGTTGGAGTGTGAGCAGGGTAACATTTTGTGAAGGGATTCAGGGAAACCAGTTAATTGATTTATTTGGACTTGAGTCCTGGAAGTGGGAAGTACAATGCCTGCACTTTAAAGGAGGGGTCTGGGATAGTGACAGCTGGGAGGGACTATTCTCAGCTGTCGTGTCTGAGCGCCTCTGCAAAGACAGTGATTATGTATGAGTGTGGTGAAAGTGTTGAATGATGATGAAAGTATTTTCTTTTAGGGATTTTCTTTCTTTTGGGTCACCCTGCCTCGGTGGGAGACGGCCGACTTGTTGAAAATATATATATATATATATATATATATATATATATATATATATATATATATATATATATATATATATATATATATATATATATATATATATATATATAACACACACACACACGTCAAGAAATTAGAGAAAGTGCAAAGGTTTGCAACAAGACTAGTCCCAGAGCTAAGGGGATTGTCCTACGAAGAAAGGTTAAGGGAAATCGGCCTGACGACACTAGAGGACAGGAGGGTTAGGGGAGACATGATAACGACATATAAAATACTGCGAGGAATAGATAAGGTGGACAGAGACAAGATGTTCCAGAGAGGGGACACAGAAACAAGGGGTCACAATTGGAAGTTGAAGACTCCTATGAGTCAAAGGGATGTTAGGAAGTATTTCTTCAGTCATAGAGTTGTCAGGAAGTGGAATAGCTTAGAAAGCGACATAGTGGAGGCAGGAACCATACATAGGTTTAAGACTAGGTTTGATAAAGCTCATGGAGCAGGGAGAGAGAGGACCTAGTAGCAATCAGTGAAGAGGCGGGGCCAGGAGCTATGACTCGACCCCTGCAACCACAAATAGGTGAGTACACACACACACGTAACGGCTGTGTCCTGCTTTTTGGAAATTTGGAAATGGCCATCCTAGACTTCCTGAAGGGCTCATGGTCCAAGGAATTAGACATCCTCCTTTTTTTCTGGATGGAATTTGAATGCCTCCCATCCCCAGGTGCTGTATGAGCCATACAGGCTTAACGATCTCCACATGAATGCTGTATGACCCTTGTAAGTTTAGCGCTTAGTGCTGATTGTAATAATCTCCACATGAATGTAATGATAATGTATGACTCATGTCTTCAGGGTGATGGGTTGCCTTCAAGCTGGTGAATGGTATGTCGCTTTTGCTATGCCACTGTTGCTTTCACTCTCCATTATTTTATTATAACACCATTACTCAATGTACCATTGTCAAAGTATTTTGCTTTGTTTTCATAAGTGCTTCATTTTAACACATACGCTGTGGATTTTTTTTTACATAATTTCTTAAATGTGGAACATATAAATAAATAATATAATTGTGTAATAAAATATGATGCTGTTTGGACCCTTCGAGAAATTTCGAGGGAGGGGGGGGGTGGAACAGCCAGTAGGGATGCCGAGAAGAGACGCCATGTTGAATTTAATGAGTAAACACTGGTCTGCATCGTGCTAATAATTCGGCGTCTTCCGAGGCCATGGGTTGTATCGGCCTCAATTCGTAATTTAGAAATTGCTGACACGTTCCTGCTAAAGAATTGGGACAGGAAATTGGCGGGACTTCAAGAATTAAGTGTGAATGGCGAAATAAATGCGGACATTACTCGAAGGAAAGTGCACCATTAGTTCTTGCATTTAGACACTAGCTGGCCAGTGTAGGATCTAGCTGTTAGGCAGGTGTTGTGGTGTGATCCATCTACAACAATTAAATGGCAAGTGGTAATACAAAGTTCTTTGTACTAATAGTTATATTTTTGTGTACCCAACAAGTAAACCAAAATAAAATACAGTCCACAACAATGAACCAGAGTAGCTGGTTTTAATATTGTAATTATTAATTTAATGTTAGGTTTAGCATTTTGTGAAAGTAGTAAGGAAGTGAGCAGTCGGAGTAATCGCAGTTCAGTGACCTACTGTGACTGAAGTCCCACTTACCTCAACCAAATTACTTGCAGGTAATAATTCAGGTAAAGCCCTGTAAACCACCTCCAGGTGATTTGCTAATAATAATAAATAAAAAAAATTCACATACGCTGTCACCTTTATTATCATGTTTAATTTATATGCTATAATTAACTATTAATTCCACCATTGCCTTTTGTACCATTTGCTTTCCTTTGTCCCCCATTGTTTTTGTTTTTTTTGCTTCCCCTTTTGGTTAACTTTTTTTAACCCTTTTTCTTCCGGAGGTTTGTTTCACTGCTGTACAGTATTGTATAACTACTGGCTTTAGCTCATTTTTTATGAATAAGTCAATGTATGTATGACCCCTAAGAGTTTCCCCGTGGTTATAATAAAATAATGAATCAAAATCCTCTCAAAGTGGGATCACTGATGCAAGTGAGGACTCTTCAGCCAGGTTGTAGTGCACTCTATGGGCCCTAAGATTACTGTGTTTTGTATGTACGTCATTCTGGGTTTAGCGCTTAGTTTTTATTATAATTTGTATGTACAGTAATTTTGAAATGATTAATTGTATTGTACTGAATTGAGGAAATTGACCTATCCTCCCTTTTTTTGGATCGAACCTGATTGTGTTCCATTACCCCATGTGCGATATAACCCCTATAGATTTAGTACTCCCCACAAAGAAAATAATCTGCTCCTGTAACTTCATATAAACCATGACACACCTGGTCTCTTGCTTTAGATGTTAAACCCCTTAATCGAGGTTCCTTAATGCTAGTGAGGGGCTTTTTAAAGAATTGAACCTGTGTTCTCCTTTCTTGAACTCAGTCTGAAAGTCTTCCATTTCCCCAAGCGCTGCATGATCCCTAAGGCTTTACCGCTCTCCCATGAATGTAATGGAATATAGATTTTAGAGCTGACTAACAATGAGAGCAAAGATCTGGAAGTTTCGTAGACAGGTCAAGAAAATAATGGTAATGACCCAAATTAAGAACAAATATTTAAGTTATTATTCTGAAGAATCAACGAGACCTAATTTATCAAAGGTGTCGGTATTAAAGATGAAAAATTAAAAAAACAATGTCCATTGTAAAAACATGAATGCCTCCCATTCCCACAGTTGCTATATGACCCCTACGGGTTTAGTGCTCTGTATGAATGTGATAAGTTAATATTTAAAAGAATTAAGATAAACTTAGTGTGTATACATTAAGAGAATAAAGATATACGCCTCTTAGCGAATACACCCTTGAGCATGTGTTCTGTTAAATAAGATTAACAAAAAGTTAACTTGGGTGTAGAGGATAGAGTGTATTGGTCCAGGAGACTACCACAGCCATACTGGAATTGCACCTCTATGTCTCAACCTGCAGGCACAGCCATGAAGCTGATGAAAGATTGAGCGAGAGTGTGGCCCGGGAAGGGACAGCTACAACGAGGAAGGTGTGAGTGAAGGAGAGCGGGAGAGAGGCAAAGAGAAGAGTGGCAGAGGGAGAAGAGAGAGAGAGGGGGAGGGGAGTGAGGTCAGTAGGTGAGCAGTGGAAGGGGAGAGCGACCAGAACAGTGCACGTGCACCCCACCCGAGGCTTCACTGCCATCTATGATGGTCGTCTTTAATGTTAGTTTCTCCTTTACCAAGCCGGATGCGATGACGTTACCGAATATCGCAATAAAGATAGATAAGATTACTATCTGAACATAGGGAAGGACATAATACACGTCTTTATTGAGTGAACTGTAATTGAACATTATTCACATAGCCCCCAGGACTCAGCGAGTTCAGAATGTAAATCACATCAGTGTACTTTGTAACACAAGAAACAAGATATAAAATTATTTAAGGGTAAGGTTACCTGGGGCACAAGGTAGGCGCTTTGATGCCAGTGAAAGGCCCTGGATTCTGAGAATGGAATCCAGTCTTAATAATAATAATAATACTTTATTTAGACATGGTACAAAGATACATTCTTAGGACTACATGGTAAAAAATTATGGTTGATAATGTATATAATAAGTATAATTGTGTATCTATGTTATAAAGTTTGAATATAAGTTGAACATATCAATGTATGTATTATTCATAACAGGTTTTTACATTTAAGTGAGTAATCAGGTTTTTACATTTAAGTGATTATTCTACTTTGTTGGGAATGTTTGGTATTGAGCATTTAGGTTTGGATCGAACCTCATTATCCCAGTGCTGCATGACCCCTACGAATTTAGCGTTCTCCATGAATGCAACAATAATAATAATACTTGAGACCACAAAAAAAGTTTAAGAGTGCTAGACCCCCACTAAGAGAGATTGTTTTCAGCGTAGCGGTTCACTGGTTGTTAAAAGCTTGTGTGCACCATTACCTATGGGACTATGGTTCATTCCCATATGGTCCCTTCCACTAAGTGTTTAAATTCAGTGTCTACTAGCACACACACACAATTAGTGATAGTGACCTGTATGTATGTATGTATGTATGTATATATATATATATATATATATATATATATATATATATATATATATATATATATATATATATATATATATATATATATGTCGTGCCGATTAGGTAAAACTTGTGATTTTGGCTTAAATAGCAACGCTCACCTTGCCATATAAGACAAGTGAAAATTTGTGTATGCAATAATTTCGCCAAAATAATTCTGAACACAACGAACAAAAAATATTTCATTGTGTTTGTTTATTATTAAATTAATGTTAACATATCTAAAATATATTTAGTTGTGTTAGGCTAAATTAAATTGCGCTTGTTGTAATAAGGTTAGGTAGGTTTTCAAAGTTTCTCTTGGTACAAAATTATAAATTTTACATTAACATAAATAAAAAAAATATATCTTTAAACGTATTAGAGAAAATTTTAGAAAGGACTTAATTTTAGATGAGTTCTTGCTAATTGACCAGTTTTACCTAATCGGCACGACATATATATATATATATATATATATATATATATATATATATATATATATATATATATATATATATATATATTTTTATGTCGTGCCGATTAGGTAAAACTTGCGATTTTGGCTTAAATAGCAACGCTCACCTTGCCATATAAGACAAGTGAAAATTTGTATATGCAATAATTTCGCCAAAATCATTCTGAACATAACGAAAAAAATATATTTCATTGTGTTTGTTTATTATTAAATTAATGTTTACGTATCTAAAATATATTTAGTTGGGTTAGGCTAAATTAAATTGCGCTTGTTGTAATAAGGTTAGGTAGGTTTTCAAAGTTTCTCTTGGTATAAAATTATAATTTTTTACAATAACATAAATGAAAAAAAATATATCTTTAAACGTATAAGAGAAAATTTTAGAAAGGACTTAATTTTAAATGAGTTCTTGCTAATTGACCAGTTTTACCTAATCGGCACGACATATATATATATATATATATGCTAGGAATTCAAGAGCAGGCGAAATATTCACAAACACTGATTTTGCCGATGAGACTAATAGAACCTCATGACAGGTACGCGTGCTACGACCGTACCACACTGGTCAATACTTGGCATCCAGCTTTCGCAGTGTGGTACGGTCGGTAAAGCACTGCGTACCTTGTCATGAGGTTCGTAGGTTCGAGTCTCCGTCGGCCAGAGATCAGTGTTTGTGAATATATATATATATATATATATATATATATATATATATATATATATATATATATATATATATATATATATATATATACAGGTCACTATCACTGATATGAATACTCTCCACAGTACTGGAAAATATATTTAGGAGATTAGAGAAGCAGCTAAAGAGGAGGAACTTTGTTCAAGATAATCAACACATTTAAGGAAGGGAAATCTTGCCTCACGAATCTGCTGAAATTCTATGACAAAATAGCGAAGAAAAACTATGAAACAGGGGTGGGTAGACTGCACATTCTTGGACTGCAGGAAGACATTTGTTTTTTATTTGACGAAGTGCCACACCAAAGAGTGATCCACATACTGCAGTATAAAAAAAGTGCTAATATGGATCAAAGAATGCCAAACGAATGGAAGAGTGGCGTTAAAGAAGGAGCGATGCATGAGGATGGGAGACAAGCTCCAGGTAGACTGGGACAGGCAGCAGGAGTGTTGAAACAAGTGGTTACTGGAGTTCAATCCAAACAAATACAAAGTCATACCATGCAAATTGGAAAGGGAGGGGAAAGACCAGATAGAGTAAAGATTAGGAGGAAAGTAACTAAAAAGCGTGCAAGTCTCGGAGTAAAAATCTGGAAAATATATCGCCAAGCGTATATAAACTTTCACAGTAAAAATACAAGAAGTTGTGAACATAACTGTTCGATAGTTCCAGTATTGTTATTACGTATTGCGTTCAGCACTCCGTGACTCAGGCTTAAGCAGTGTCAGACTGAAACAGTACATATTGCATACATTTGACAAACTGACGTATTGCTAGTAGCCGGAAGTGGCACATAAACTGCATAACAGCAGCACATTAGAATAGTGGGAAGAGAAGAAACCTCTCATTAGTAAACTGCACGTATTTTGAAGAAGAGAGGGTAGTTAATCTTGGACTGCCTTCAGAAACCTTAAAACAATCCTTTTGGACACTATACACGACTTATGTCAGGCTTATTTTATAATATCCGTAACTTGCATAGACACAACACACGAAAAAATATGTTCGGAGGGCAGAGAAGTTTCAGCGGTTTCGTAATAGACTGGTTCCAGAACTGATAGGCTTCAACGGTGAAAACAGGATAAAGGGATTTAACCTAACAACCACGTAAGAGAGGACCAAGGGAGACATGATGCAACATACAAATTACTCAGGATTGTACAGAGCAGACAGGGACAGACTGAAATAAGAGGCTCAGCAGTGATTGGGCATGTATGGAAGTTTAACTAAAAATACAAATGAGTCATAGGGACGTTACGAATTCTTTTTTTTTTTCAGCGTTAGAGTAGAAAACAAGTGGAATGAGCTAGATGACTAGGTGGTGAAGGCGAATTCTTTCCTCAGTTTTAAGAGTAGATAGGACAAGGGCCAAGAGACCAGGAATCGGTAATAGCGGCCAATGGAAGGTTAGGTGGCATGGCCAGGAGCTGAGTCTCGACTCCAGTAAACAACTGTGATTACACACACACGTGCCACACCCACAATCATAAGCAAGGTCAGTCGTAATTACCTGGAGAGTAATTGGATATACATCATGAAAGCACTGTACTTGCGTGTGTTGTTTGGCAAGTGTGGGCGTGGCCGAGTGTGGGAGACGCCCACACACTTCTACGATAACCATAATACCATAACTTTGAAGCTTCGTAGCTGATGATCAACCTTAAATGGAATAAATACTTCACGATATCCTCATTGCCTACTGAAGTCCCCCAGCTTAAGATGACAGATTTAAACACCATGTAGGTAATCTATCCTTTGTAATTTAATATTACATGGAAACGTAGCTAGCTTTTGTTCCATCTATGTAACTATAACATAGAATAGAGTAGCGGCACACTGCAGATGTATCCAATTTTACTACATAAAAAAATCAAGCATACTCCCAATATTCAGTAAACTTGGTGATTACACCCTGTAACACCTAACAACACACAGCAGCACCTCACAAAACCCATATAACAGCATCGCAAGAGATCAGCAACACCCACACAACACCCTCACCAAACGCTACATCCACACTTTCTGGTATCATGTATCAGGGTAGTGACACATGATCGGGTCCGCCCGGCGCAGTGCGGTCACCACCCTCAACTCGCCTTGTACTGGCCTCACCCCACCACCTATCACTTTACATGGGGAGAAGAATAAGTCACAATACCATGGTTGAAGCAATTCACAGCTAACCATTATTCTAATTCTAAACTAGCCTGTTAACAAATTTGAAAAGAAACTACGAAGTTTCAGTCCATTCTAGAGGAAACGTCTGTGGACAAGGACACTTGTGTACAGTCTAGGTTCTAGACGAAACCTCGTCTAGTTAACATTTCTAATTTATGCCCTTCAAGGGAGAGATGCCTTGATGCCAGTGAAGGGCTCTTGATCCAAGGAAGTGGAACTACCCTATTTCTTTGTATGAATCTGACTGGCCTCCAAATGTTCCATGAATGTAAAAATAAAAAATAATTTTAATTTGCGAGTTAGGTATAAGCTTTGCGCGAGTGGATGAGTGGCACAAGCCTCACTGCTGGAAGCTGCCTCACTGCTGGAAGCTGCCTCACTGCTGGAAGCTGCCTCACTGCTGGAAGCTGCCTCACTGCTGGAAGCTGCCTCACTGCTGGAAGCTGCCTCACTGCTGGAAGCTGCCTCACTGCTGGAAGCTGCCTCACTGCTGGAAGCTGCCTCACTGCTGGAAGCTGCCTCACTGCTGGAAGCGCCTCACTGCTGGAAACTGCCTCACTGCTGGAAGCTGCCTCACTGCTGGAAGCTGCCTCACTGCTGGAAACTGCCTCACTGCTGGAAGCTGCCTCACTGCTGGAACTGCCTCACTGCTGGAACTGCCTCACTGCTGGAAGCTGCCTCACTGCTGGAAACTGCCTCACTGCTGGAAGCTGCCTCACTGCTGGAAACTGCCTCACTGCTGGAAGCTGCCTCACTGCTGGAAGCTGCCTCACTGCTGGAAGCTGCCTCACTGCTGGAAGCTGCCTCACTGCTGGAAGCTGCCTCACTACCTGGAGTCTACCTGGAGAGAATTCCAGGGGTCAACGCCCCCGCGGCCCGGTCCGTGACCAGGCCTCTTGTTGGACCAGAGCCTGATCAACCAGGCTGTTACTGCTGGCCGCACGCAGTCCAACGTACGAACCACAGCCCGGCTGATCAGGTACCGACTTGAGGTGCCTGTCCAGTGCCTGCTTGAAGACAGCCAGGGGCTTGTTGGTAATCCCCCTGATGTATGCTGGGAGGCAGTTGAACAATCTTGGGCCCCTCACACTTATTGTGTTGTCCCTCAACGTGCTAGTGGCACCCCTGCTCTTCATTGGGGGAATGTTACATCGCCTGCCGAGTCTTTTGCTTTCGTAGGGAGTGATTTTGTGTGCAAGTTTGGTACTAAGCCCTCGAGAATTTTCCATTGTATATAATAATGTATCTCTCCCGCCTGCGTTCTAGAGAGTACAGGTTTAGGAACTTCAAGCGTTCCCAGTAGTTGAGGTGGTTTATCGCACTTATGCGTGCCGTGAAGGTTCTCTGCACATTTTCAAGGTCAGCAATTTCACCCGCCTTGAAAGGTGCAGTTAGTGTGCAGCAATATTCCAGCCTAGATAGAACAAGCGATCTGTAAAGTGTCAACATGGGCTTGGCATCCCTGGTTTTGAAGGTTCTCATTATCCATCCTGTCATTTTTCGAGCAGATGCAATTGCTACATTGTTATGGTCCTTGAAGGTGAGATCCTCTGACATGAACACTCCCAGGTCTTTGACATTAGTTTTTCGCTCTATTGTGTGGTTGGAATTAGTTTTGTACTCCGATGAGATTTTAATTTCTTCACGTTTTCCGTATCTGAGTATGAAATTTCTCATCATTGAACTTCATATTGTTTTCTGCAGCCCATTTAAAGATTTGGTTTATGTCTGCTTGGAGTCTTGCAGTGTCTTCAACGGTGGACACTGTCATACAGATTCGGGTGTCATCTGCAAAGGAAGACACAGCACTGTGGCTTATATCCCTGTCAATGTCTGATATGAGGATGAGGAATAGGATGGGAGCAAGTACTGTGCCTTGTGGAACAGAGCTTTTCACAGTAGCTGCCTCAGACTTTACTCTGTTGACTACTACTCTTTGTGTTCTATGTGTTAGGAAATTATAAATCCATCTACCAACTTTTCCTGTTATTCCTTTATCACGCATTTTGTGTGCTATTACACCATGGTCACACTTGTCAAAGGCTTTTGCAAAATCTGTGTATATAACATCTGCATTCTGTTTATCTTCTAGAGCATCCAGGACCTTGTCGTAGTGGTCCAGTAGTTGGGACAGACAGGAGCGGCCTGCTCTAAACCCATGCTGTCCTGGGTTGTGCAATTGATGGGTATCAAGATGGGTGGCGATCTTGCTTCTTAGAACCCTTTCAAAGATTTTTATGATATGGGACGTTAGCGCAATTGGTCTGTAGTTCTTTGCTGGTTCTTTGCTGGTTCTCTGCTGGAAACTGCCTCACTGCTGGAAGCTGCCTCGCTGCTGGAAACTGCCTCACTGCTGGAAACTGCCTCACTGCTGGAAGCTAAGTGTTCACTGTCTTGAGAGAAAAACAAGTGTTTCCTTTCATGGGGTAATAATGTCACAGTTCTCAGTTTGATAAAACTGCTGAGCGAAACATAGTCTCAGTAAGTAAGACAATGAGTGTCTCTTAAATGCACTTATACCATATGAAGGCGAAACGCCGATAAGTGGAAAACAGACATTAAATGTAATGAAGTCTTTATTGGTACAGCTTTTCGTTTCGCTTAAGATTAGGCTTCATCAAGTACATCATGTGCTTAACAAAACCCTCTGCTGGGTGAAACGTTCTATTAATGAAGATTTCACTACATAGTGTATCTATCATTATACATCTTGTTTGTAACAAAAGGATTATTACTTGTATTCACTTGTAATCAGATTTCAGGGATTTTCTTGATATGTATTTATTTTTGTTGTGTGCGTGATGGTTTAATTTTTTTTTATAATATCGTTTTGGCTTGAGTTTTAGTGTGTTCGGTTCTTCCAAACTTATTATTAAAGGTGATGAGTGAACTTATAAGGTCATAGCTCTGTGTAATCATAAGGTCAAAGTTCTGTGTAAATCCTTCAACTTTCTTTCAGTGGTTTCTCACTTCCCAATCATTCTTTTTCTCGGCTCATACCTGATTGCCTCTTATCTTATTCCCCAGGAGCTGTATGACCTTCCGAATAAAATAATATTATTTAAATGATTCATTGATTTTAATGTAAGGATGTTATACTTTTGATAGTTAATGACGTACCTAGAGCCTATAAAAATCTCGTCGTGCATCTGTCTGTGAGTCAGGGAAGCTCACCTGGAGTATACCCCACCTGGAGTATACCCCACCTGGAGTATACCCCACCTGGAGTATACCCCACGGCCCAGTCTGTGACCAAGCTTACTAACACCTTCTAGATTCCGGGTCTCTTAGAGGTTAATGCTGAATAAATTCTGGAACTACAAAAAAGTCGGAAGAGATTGTGGACAGTCTTACAGTACCGTAAGATGTGACATACTTTCATACTGCCTTTAAAGTAAGACATAATATAAGGCAACTGCAACATTCCTTACGTTACATTCCTCTCTTTTATGTAACATTCTCATTTTATGTATCATTCTTATTTTATGTATCATTCTTATTTTATGTATCATTCTTATTTTATGTATCATTCTTATTTTATGTATCATTCTTATTTTATGTATCATTCTTATTTTATGTATCATTCTTATTTTATGTATCATTCTTATTTTATGTATCATTCTTATTTTATGTATCATTCTTATTTTATGTATCATTCTTATTTTATGTATCATTCTTATTTTATGTATCATTCTTATTTTATGTATCATTCTTATTTTATGTATCATTCTTATTTTATGTATCATTCTTATTTTATGTATCATTCTTATTTTATGTATCATTCTTATTTTATGTATCATTCTTATTTTAATGTATCATTCTTATTTTATGTATCATTCTTATTTTATGTATCATTTTATTTTATGTATCATTCTTATTTTATGTATCATTCTTATTTTATGTATCATTCTTATTTTATGTATCATTCTTTATTTATGTATCATTCTTATTTTATGTATCATTCTTATTTTATGTATCATTCTTATTTTATGTATCATTCTTATTTTATGTATCATTCTTATTTTATGTATCATTCTTATTTTATGTATCATTCTTATTTTATGTAACATTCTTACTTAAATAATCTGGGCACAATGTTAGCCAAAGTTAAATCCTCACAAATCGCTATTGTGTCCTTGTGACTGTAATACTGTTTTGCTAAATTCAACCATTTTAAAAGTCAAAACACCAATATTTAAAAATGTGAATTTAACCTGGATAAAGCTATACATTACAAATACATAATTAGTTTTTATCGTCATACAGAGCCTCGGGACTATCAGGGTCTGCACAGCCTAATCAGGCAGACAGGTCACGCAAGTTGATCGACTGATTGTGCATACTCTGATGTTGCAACATTTGGGTCATTGAAAGTTGAGTCGTGGTGGTGGTTGTGGGATTACTCGTCAGGAATGACAGTAACTACGGACAAAATACTTAATACTCAGGGAGTCGAAACAATTAGTAACGAGGTTTTAATTTTTCACACTTGTACGGTATCTGAATAAGTAAGTTTATTCAGGTATACACAAATACATTTACAAAGATTATCATACATAGCAGCATATGTGTAGAGAACCTAGGATAACCCAAAAAAGTAAGAGTGACTTATTTCCATTGGGGTCACTTCCAGGTTACTTAAGAAAGCTAAATACACTACTGCTACTACCATTACATCCACCACTATCAAAAATATTACAATATCAAAGAATGTCAGTGGCAACAACGAGGAAAATAAACAATGTCTTACTGTATTTGTGATCCCAACGTGGGTAGGGACTGTCAACACGGGTCAGCGAACACATACGCCTGCCACACAAACGCCATTAGTTCAGAGATATAATACCGACAAGTTGATGACCAAGGCACATACATGTACAAAACCTGGGTATCTTTATTGAGAAATGTTTTGCCTGCACAAGAAGTTTTACAAGTCTAATACAGAGACGTGAGGACAGAGACTTTTTTATTAGAGCCAATGTTAGAGTCAGTGTTAGAGCCAATGTTAGAGCCAGTGTTAGTTGGAAACATGGTCACAGGTCAGCTGGCCCACTACTGAAGTAGGTCAAGCTCGTAAGGAAGAATCACCTTATTCCATTTCCACTAATGGGCCCCTCCCACATTTGACCATGTTTTACAGCGCTGCATCTCACCGCTTCTGCCACTAGCTCCAATATAAAACTGCCCTTCCTTATTTCTTTATATTAGAATTATAAAGTCTCATGTGTAGGCAAAGTATCTCAATGAAGATACCCAAGTGTTGCACAAGTAATCTTAGAAATCATACAATACCAACAACGACTGAGTTTTGCATCGTAAAATGGCTTTACACACATAGATTGACCCAGAGTTAGTCTAGTTATTCGTGAAAATATAAGAACAGAAGAAAATGTCTGGCATTGCCCTCATGCATACTACGAACACCATCACCCAGAAACAAAGCAATTTCCACTTGGTGGGAACGTTGACCCTCATACTGCTCAACACACACCGTCCCATTATATGAACATAAGACCATAGAAAAAAGGTGGAACACTTCAGCAGGTCTATGGACCCATGCTAGGCAGGTTTATCTCACACCCACCCACACTTTTGTACCCGTCCAATCTATTTTTAAAGCTACCCAAAGTTTTCGCTTCAATGATGCAACTCGGGAGTTTATTCATTTATTCACAGCTCTGTTGCCAAATCAGTGCTCTCCTATATAATTTCTAAACCTAAATTTTGTTAGATATTTTCAGCACGTTATTAATATGACTTTTAATTGTTCTTGTCTTCATTTGTATACTTCAATCATACTTCCCTTAATTCTACGACTTTCCAGAGAGTATAAATTCCGTGCTCTCGGTCTGTGCTTATTGGAAAAATTTCTGATACATAGGATTAATTTCGTCATCCTTCTCTGCATGTTTTACAACACATTTATGTCCATTCTGTAATATGGATATCAGAACTGAGCAACATAATCTCAGTGAGGCCTTACCCAGGATATACAAAGTTGAAATATAACCTGAGGACTCCTATTATTTATACTTCTTAATATGAAGCTAAAAATTTTATTAGTTATACTCCGAAAACTTATATACTGTTGTCTGAGCTTCAGATTACTCCTAGCTAGAACGCCTAAATCTTTTACGTATTCAGTTTGAGTGAGAGCTTCTTTGTTTACTCTACAAGTAAATCACAAGTTTTACCTGTTCGATACGACACACACACACACACACACACACATATATATATATATATATATATATATATATATATATATATATATATATATATATATATATATATATATATATATATATACCTTTGAAGAGTTTCGAGAGTTTATCTACTCTCTGAGCCCGGCCATGGGCCAGGCTCGTCTGGTGCTGCCTGGTCAACCAGGCTGTTGCTGCTGGAGGCCCGCTGCCCCACATATCCATCACAGCCTGGTTGATCTGGCACCCGATGAAGATACTTGTCCAGTTTCATCTTGAAGGCTTCTACACTGGTTCCAGCCATGTTTCGGATATCTTCTGGTAAGATGTTGAATAGTCTGGGACCCCGGATGTTAATACAGTGCTCCCGTATTGTCCCCACCGCACCCCTGCTCCTCACTGGGTTTATTTTACACTTTCTCCCATATCTCTCACTCCAGTATGTTGTTATGGCAGTGTGCAGATTTGGGACCAGGCCCTCAAGTACTTTCCAGGTATATATTATCATGTATCTCTCTCTCCTCCGCTCCAATGAGTGCATGTTCAAGACTTGAAGGCGTTCCCAATAATTTAGATGTTTCAATGGCTCAATGTGAGCCGTAAACGATCTCTGAATTTGTTCCAGCTCTGATATTTCTCCTGCCCTGAACGGGGCCGTCAGCACTGAGCGAGGGAGCACTAGCGATTTGAATAGTGTCACCATCGGCATTATTTCCCTTGTTTTGAAAGTTCTCAATACCCACCCCGTCATCTTCCTGGCTGTTGTGATCTTTGCCTTGTTATGGTCTTTAAAAGACAGATCAGCAGACATAATTATATATATATATATATATATATATATATATATATATATATATATATATATATATATATTAATTAATGCAGCTATGACCTCTAACTTCTATTCATATTCTAGTGTCGACAAGCCAGGCTGCTCTGGTTGATCTCAGTGCTATCTCTAAATGTAACTAATATTAGGTTTACAGGACAACTGGCAGAGCTGGATACTAAGAGTGCAAATTTACAACAAATTAATTGAAGCCACTAAGCTATCAGACATCTCCCTTTAAAATGGCTTGAGTCAAGGATCTGAATCAAACCTTTCATTTCCCAGACATTGTATGAATCTTACCGGTTTAGCACTCCTCTGAATATAATAATATGACACCTGGGAAAACAGAAAATGCAAATCCCAATACATATTTATAAGAGGTACCAGACAGACATCACTTAATTATAGGCCAATTCTAACAAGTGCCTTGTGTAAAGTAAAAAAGCAAACAATAATATGAAAGACTAGTAGTGCACTTCGACAGAACGAAATCTATCTAGTAAAAACAATAGTTTCAGAAATATAAAAAATCCAGTCTCAAATCTGATAGACACGGGTGGCTCCAGAGTTCCTATATAATACGAGCTTCGAGGTGGCTGTCTAGTTAGAAGAGAGAGGCTAGAAGCCTAGTCTTGAAGCTGTGTTATTATTGTTGCTATTATTATTTGGGGAGGATTTGGGGGCTAATGGATATTATGGGGGCTTCCGTACCCCGTTCCTTCATTGGAGCCTCTTCTGGATAAGCAAGTAAGCCAGTCATGGAAATTAGTAAAGAAAATAATAAGCCGACTGCAAACGACTGAGTCATAAACTTAGTAGTATTAGAATGGAGGAAGTTACCAGCATATTTCCACTGATATACAACAGCTATCTCCTAAAATGCTTAGAATCCTACCTTTCAGTGTTCACTGATGACACTACGATAATGAGAATATAAACAAAATACCAAACGAACTCCAAGTTGAACATGACATAATTTAACACTAATATAAAATAATATAAATAGGTGAAACTCCAAGAAGACTAGACAGAATATACCACAAGTGGGAGAAGGACTTCAGGAATCAAGCAATGGAGAATGATTTAAGCGTCAGACTACACCAAACCTGCCCCAGAAACACAAACCGAATAACGTCAGCGGTGTTCACCAAACTAGCATCCATATGAATGGCACGAAAAAATAAAATATATAAAGAATATTAAAAAAACGCACTAGTGTTAGACCATTCTTAGAATAAACGGTGCCTATGTTGATCCACCTAGTTAAACACACGAACTTTGTAAAGCAGTAAATCTGTGTGGATCATACACCAAAGATAAGGCTAACAACATCCAAATAAGTCAAAAGTCAATACCAAGACATAGTGTGCTGACGAAGTCCTGAACCACCCCATAGTTATGTCTCAGAAGCAGAACACTAAGTTCAAAATGATATAATATAGTGTATTCGTGAAAGTGTAACAGCATTTTATAGATACTCTGAACAAGTTTCAAATGATGACTCTTCCTCTTAAAGGCTTTGTTCAAAATTGTAGTTAAAATGAGTCCACATAGTGGATACAGGTTAGAGATGCAAGACAATGCTCGGAAATTATAAATTAGAAAATGACAATGTAAGGCATTTGCAAGTAAGGATATGTTAACAGAGACAGAGTAAGTGTTCACGTCTTTCCCATTTGGCATCAAATCGCTGAGATCTCTGATGCCTGAGGTAGTGTGTTAATGGGGGAAAGACAAGTAAAACTGCACCTGGCAGTTTGCCAAATCGTAGCTCTGCTCACCAATCTTTATGCAAGTAATGTAGTTAGTGCAAGCCTGAGCCAAGCACCTCCACCTCATTATCAAACCTATCATACAATACTATAAAAAATAGCAAATATAGAGAAAACAGCATGGATAATTACAACACGGGAGATTCAACATTATCTCAGTAATAAACCACGAAAGGTATCCCTTGTTATAATAATCCCAACAGTAAACATTAATATGAAACACTAAACAAACAATAATGTACTCTACACCTCATTTTCTCCATAATAATAATAATTAGTTTACTCCTCAAGGGATAAACCATTTTGTTCATACCTTAATAGGATGGATAAAAAAATTCTTTCGGTTTACAAATTAGATAATAAATTATACATATTACACGAACGATCTTTCTAGTTGCAAAAATTAACATTTATATAACAACTATTGAACGAATCCTTGGATGTGTGAGCCCTTGGATTTGTGAACCCTTGGACATGTGAACCCTTGGAGTTGTGAACCTTTGGATTTGTGAACACTTGGATTTGCGAACCATTGAATTTGTGAATCTGTATATGTGAACCCTTGCATTCATAAACCCTTGGTTATGTGAGCCTTTGAATTTGTGATCATCCCTTGAATATGTGAACCCTTGGGTTGGTGAATCCTTGGATTTGTGAACTCTTGTATGCGTGAACTCTTGGATATGTGAACCCTTTGGATTTGTGAACCTTTGGATATGAGATCATTCCTTGAATATCTAATCATCCCTTGAATATGTAATCATCCCTTGAATATGAAGCCTTTGGTTTGTGAACTCCTGGATATATGAACCCTTGGATCTATGAACCCTTGGATATGTGAACTCTTGGATTTGTGAACCCTTGGATATTTGAGCCCTTGGATTTGCAAACTCTTTGATATATGAACTCTTTGATATATGAACCCTTGGATTTGTGAACCTTTCGATATATGAACCCTTGGATTTGTGAACCTTTCGATATATGAACCCTTGGATATATGAACCCTTGAATTTGTGAACTCCTGGATATATGAACCCTTGGATATATGACAGTGTAGTTTATCTGAATTTTTAACTCATTTATTGATGCTTACATACATTTAGTAAGTTTATTTATTCACTGACACACATAAGTACAATTATCATACATTGTGTGAATTAACTAGGATAACCCAAAAAGTCAGTGACGATATTCACAGACGGTATTTACACGATGATTAGCACCATGGCATTTGACAGACAGTAAGAAATGTGAAGCATAAATACAATGATTCTGTGCTCACATCTTTATTATATTGTAAAAGTGAGAGAGTTAGCCGTCTTATTTGTCTATTTAAAGTGGGGCAGTTGGTGCCGCTGGTGTTTTCACTAGACCTCTATTTACGTACTAAATGGCATGGTGGGATCATACATGTATACTAGACTTTACCTATTTTTCTTGGATCAAAGATATACTTGTAGAATGGGAGTGAATCAGGGGAGGCTTCAGATGGTTGCGTTCTCGCACGAAGTTTGATTCATGTCCACAGGAAGTTGAAATACCACAATAGTGACGTCGCTACAGCGACGTCACTACTGACGTCATGGCAAGAGAAACTGTGAGTCTTATTCTCACGTCTTATGCGTCACTTGCTCTTCATGCCTACTAATGGGTGGTCTAAATATGACTTCAACTATCTCAATATAAAGTACTCTTCTGACAGCTTTACCACTACACGTACTCATCAACGAAGAGGGGTAATGAGAGTGGTTGGTGCGTCAGTATGGCGGGGTCAAGCTAGCAGCTTATTACTCACTATTTGCACGGGCACTGCCAACGCACACACGCACTCACACGCACATACGCTGCCACACACTAGTACGCTCACAGTCTCTCATTCACACCCAGGGTATAGACTAGTCCTCATCACGTGAAAACCTCTTTCATAAGCTCTTGACTGTGAGTGCACAGATAACATAACCAGTCATTTATAACTCGAGTAATCTACATTATCAAGTGTGGTATTTCATACCAGTGACCCATTTTCTGCGTTTACTGGGGTACATAGAGCGTAGGACCGCTATCAAAAAAGTTCAGTGTCTGGAATCGAATTATAAACAGCCGTCGGTGACGCAACTACAAGTAAGTAATGTACATACTAAGTTATATAAACATAAACATATAATAAACTTTGGTCATAGGAACAAATGAACCACACGTAGAAAAAAATATATATAACAGTAGATAAGAGTACTGTTTATTTCGAAGTAACTGCGGCCCTCCCTCTTCTGCTGAAGATGACCTCAATTATAGGCTAAAACATACAGTATATTCTTCCTCTCTTTTATTTAATTCTCTGCATGCGGGTTCATTTGTCGCATATTACGTCGTCATCCTACTTAATACATTATCAGAAATAATGCTGTTGTTAAGATTTTTTAAGCTGTTGTATTCACAGGTTGAGAACTCTGATCCACCTCAACTTATTTCAAAACCCAGCCCTATCTAATGTATACCACCCCTCCCCAGGATGCCACCCATAACATTTGGCCAACACCTAGGTAACTATTTACTGCTAGATGAACAGGGTCAACAGGTGTAAGAAAACATGCCATGCGAACCCAGGACCTTTATAAATATATATATATATATAATATATATATATATATATATATATATATATTTCTTTCAACACACCGGCCGTATCCTACCTAGGCGGGGTGGCCCAAAAGGAATATATACAGGAGAAGGGGTTACTAGCCCCTTGCTCCCGGCATTTTAGTCGCCTCTTACGACACGCATGGCTTACAGAGGAAGAATTCTGTTCCATTTCCCCATGGAGATAAGTGGAAATAAACAAGAACAAGAACTAGTAAGAAAAATAGAAGAAAACCCAGAAGGGTGTGTATATATATGCTTGTACATGCATGTGTAGTGTTACCTAAATGTAAGTAGAAGTAGAAAGACATACCTAAAATCTTGCACGTTTATGAGACAGAAAAAAGGCCCAGCAATCCTACCATCATCTAAAACAATATGTGTGTGTGTGTGTGTGTGTGCAGAACCACTGTGAAAAAATAGTGAAATTCCAAGCTCCTTCATGACTTCTCACACTATCAAGGAAAGCGCTTGGAATTTCACAATTTTTTCACAGTGGTTGTTCTGCATATTGTGATATCACCTGTTTACTGTGATCTTATATATTCCTTTTAGGGGTGTTAACAATATGAGATGAACTTTGAGTAACGAAAAAAAAAATGTTAGTGGTATACTTAAGATATATACGAGTAGACATTGTAAGTGATATAAGTAATTAAGAACATGTAAAGTGTACATAGAAATCTGAACATCCACTGGGAAACTTAAACAAAATCGGAGAACTTGTTTTAGTGAAGATTGCAACCTTCAGTGTTTGAAACGTAGTGTTTACACTTACAATGTTTCAATTCTACCATGTGTACATTAAATATTTACAGCTTTCAATGTTTACAACCAACGGTGTTAACCTACGAATGTTTTCAACCAACAATGATTACAACTAATAATTTTTACAACCAATAATATTTACAACTAATAATGTTTACATTTATATGTTCGGTGTGTAGTCAGTAATGTTTACAGGGAATATTTACGACTGATAATACATACTACACTTAACAATGTTTCTAACTAATACTATTTACAAACGTTTAAACCAATAATATTTACAACTAATAATTTTTACATACCTTCATTGTCTATACGTTCAGTGTTTACAATCAGTAATGTTTACAAGTACAGTGTTGACAACCAACACTATACTATGTATGATAATTGTACTTATGTGTAGCTTATGTGTATTTATAACCAGCGACGTTTGTGTTCAACAATGCTTACAACATTGTTTTTTTTATAAAATGTTTATACCCAACAGTGTTTACACTCAGTGTTTACAACATGTGTAGGAACTGTGCTGTGGCGAGAGGATTTGTAGCTACGGACCATCTCCTTCATCTGATCAAATCTGACTCTCCGGGAGGGTGTCTGTGTGACCCCCTTGCGCGTTTAGCGCTTTCCCATAAACATACAATAACAATTGTAAACTGGCATCGCCGATTTCTGGTCCCGTGGGCCTTATCGTATCCACTGTTGAAGCTGTGCATGGAGTTTGCCTCCAGCGCTGCCTGTGTGAAGGTGTTCAAGTTGAACTCCCGGAGAAACCATCGTATGAAGACCCATCCTGTGTGATGGGTATATATATTTTTTATATTTTATTTAAAAACATTAGGAATACATATACAATAAACAAAAGCGCCAACAGGCATACAACGTAACAGAGCAGTTATGTAATATATAATCAAAACGTAAACAAAGAGGGTATATTAGCTTGGTTAATAGAACTGAAAACCTATCGACTTCACTAGGATCTTTAATTGTAAGTTTTTAAATAAAATATTAAAAATAAAATACACTAGGCTTTAATTTGTTTGTTTAGTTTTAGAATTTCTTGAAATATGTTTTTGTCATAACCTGACCTTGAGAAATTTACTTTATAACAGCACTAAATCGCCAGTATGAAAGAAATAACTACCATCTTATTTATTATTTAAACAAAATTAAAAATTCGAGAAAGTCTTGAAAATAACTCGACGGAGATGATAATGAAACAGCAACGAACAAACAGCAACTTAATAGAGACAAGGAAGTGACTTGTCGACTCAACAAAGACTGCTGCAACAAAGCCCGGATGTTGACGTGTAGTGTAGCAGGGGACGCACGCACGCACACGCACACGCACACTCGCGCACGGAAACCAGACAGTGAAAACGTAGACTAAACGAAATATCCATACGTTGCAAATGTATCCATGTACTCATTACTGTACGATAAACATCATGAGATTGCGTCCGTGTACTCATTATTATAAGGTACACATTATTAAAACGTATATAGAATTACAACATACACATTAAGTCACATTTTGAACAGAAAATGGAGGCAGCGTACAACCATCACTAGACACACTTACATCATCATCTCCAGAGTATTTAGTTCTGTTCAAACCAATATTCATCCCTCAGTATTCAGCCAACAGTCAGAGTCGACGTAGTGTCAAGAGATGAGATGTACAGTTTCCTACGGAAGCAAGATGTGTTGAGAATGTTAATTTTAAAATTATACACGTGTAGAATATCAATAACTCTTTATATATATATATATATATATATATATATATATATATATATATATATATATATATATATATATATATATATATATATATATATATTATATGTCGTGCCGATTAGGTAAAACTGGTCAATTAGCAAGAACTCATCTAAAATTAAGTCCTTTCTAAAATTTTCTCTTATACGTTTAAAGATATATTTTTTCATTTATGTTAATGTAAGAATTTATAATTTTGTACCAAGAGAAACTTTGAAAACCTACCTAACCTTATTACAACAAGCGCAATTTAATTTAGCCTAACGCAACTAAATGTATTTTAGATACGTTAACATTAATTTAATAATAAACAAACACAATGAAATATATTTTTTCGTTATGTTCAGAATGATTTTGGCGAAATTATTGCATACACAAATTTTCACTTGTCTTATATGGCAAGGTGAGTGTTGCTATTTAAGCCAAAATCGCAAGTTTTACCTAATCGGCACGACATATATATATATATATATATATATATATATATATATATATATATATATATATATATATATATATATATATAATATATAAAGTTTTACCTAATCGGCACGACATATATATATATATATATATATATATATATATATATATATATATATATATATATATATATATATAAAAGGCCCAGCAATCCTACCATCATCTAAAACAATTACAGGCTTTCGTTTTACACTCACCTGGCAGGACGGTAGTACCTCCTGGGTGGTTGCTGTCTACCAACCTACTATATATATATATATATATATATATATATATATATATATATATATATATATATATACGACTTATAGCGTAATAAACGCTTGTAATAATTCGAAATGTTTTTCGAAGACTCGAACCAAGAGCCCTAAAAAGATTGCTTTACAAACCCTTAACGTACTTTAACTGCGAAATTTGTAGTGACCACGAAGTGCAAGCAACCCACAGCGAAGTCAGCCATGACCTTAATCTTCCTCTCCCTCCGGGGGATTTCGTCAACCTTGATGAGCTTTGCGTAAACTTTAACCATTTCTCTACCGACAACAGTCTCTTCAGACAAACATATGAGTATCGGTCACCCCATCAGCACTGTCTCTGCGAACTTATATATGGAGCACATAGAAGCTGAATTCTTCGCCAAACATTATTCCTAGCAAAATCACATGGCACATCGCACAAGGCAAAACTAAAATCGCCATAACGACCACTAAAGTGGAGAACCTTGTACAAGTCAACGCCTCAAATTTCAGTCATTCAATTTTATTGTATTACTTGTTTGATCAGTTAGGGTTAAACCATATCGACTCCACGATTATCCTATGGAGTGCATGATGCCCCATGAACTGCACGATTGTCATTGAAGCTGCATGTCACATGTACACTACATCACTCAAGAATGCTTTATTCTTGAATCTCAAAGAAATGTATACATCTGTTGGTGTATATTCCCTGAATTACATCTATTTATAAATTTGTTTATATTGACAGGCTGCTGGTTCCTATTAATTTTTTCATCCCTGGAACCCAGCAGAAGACGAGCAGGCGCTTAAACTCTTGAAATATTACGTCACAACTTTTTTTCTGTTACGCCAGGGGTTTTATCTTGTGTTAAGGTCAAGTGGTTTCCTGTGATGTGCGTCGAGAAGCTGAATGATCAAGCATGTACACCCTTCAAGAATATGGGGTGCCTTATTGCTGGCCAAGGGCTCTTGATTCAAGTAATTGGAACTGTTACTCTTCCTCGAATTAAGTCTGATTACGTCCCATTCGGGAGCGTTTTTCCATGGTAGAATAGACTTCTATGCCTAGCAGATTTAATTTGATCACATCAGCTGCTATTGATTTCGACTCCTCATGGGTAGTTTCCATCCAGTTTTATATTTATTTTAATTGGGTTTGATTAAGTTAGGTTTTCTTGCATTAAGCGTCTCGTCTAGCATTCAAAATTACCCAATTATAACATAATTGGGTAATTTTAATAGGCGATAACAAGCAAAACATGGGAGGTTCTTGATCTCCCATTTTTTCTGCTGCATTACAGTTTCATCCAGTATCGTTGTTGTATGTCATAATTGATTAATTTTGATTGATGGACAACAAAGTTAAACATGAAATGGCAAAAACTTCTATGTGAGAAAACTGACTGTTTATAAAGTCGGAATTACAGCTGTTGTTCAGGAGGATGGGCTGTGATTTTCATGTATGTTGAAGAGATTGTCGTGGGTGGCATCCTGGTCATGGACCGGGCCGTGGGGGCGTTGACTCCATTAAGGTTGTATACCTTAGATAGGGTTGGGCTTTGAAATGATATGAGGCAGAATTTGTCAAAATAAATGTTAAGAATCTGCTAAATTGATGAAGTGTGACGGTGAACATGTTTTGGGGACATTATGGTTATGAATTCTGCAGCCTAGTGTTTAGTTCTTGTTGTCCATGTGTATGCTACTGCTTTGACCTGAACCCTGTCTCACGTCTCATTTTGAAGCCAGCTTCAATTGTTTAAAACCTGACGCGTTGCAATCCGTACGAATGGCTTAACCGAGGATGAGTTGAGCTCTCATAGTCTTAAGCATCGCCGAGTCACCTGATAATAATCTTGAAAATAACTGATTCTTTTATCATTTATGAAAAGTTAATATATTGTTTTAGTTTACGTTGTGATTGTAAGAGGCTACAAGAATATTGTTACTACATATACTAGAGAGCTGACAGCCTATTATAACACTACATGTGAAGCCAGTCATGTATAAATTTCTGAAGTAGAGCAGCAGGTAGCAGTCGCAGGTGTGTAGTAAATAATACCAGGGGCAAGGCTGGGTGTTGCCTCACAGTCACCTGTACTCACCCGCCCCCTTCAAGAAGGGGGGAGGGTACCTTGATGCGGTTAAAGGGTGCTTGATCCAAGGATATAGAGCTATCTTCCTCATCCTCGGATTAAACATGATTACATCCCCCTACACCCCTACCATTACCTAAATGCTGGGGTACCGCGTAGCTCATTGGTGAGAGTATTCCAGGTTTGTATTGGTAGAACGGGTTGTGAATACTTACGTGACCTGGGTTGAAGTGTTTCGTCTCTCTCTCTCTCTCTCTCTCTCTCTCTCTCTCTCTCTCTCTCTCTCTTTCTCAAATAACCTTGATATTCTCAACTCGGGGAAGGAGTCTTCATCTCACCCGCATTGCTGGCACTCCAACCTCTCTGGTTCTTTATTTAAATTCTTCACTTTGAATACATATTCCTCGTCGGGAGAACTAGTTTAAACTCAGCAAGCTACTTGCTAGGTATAAGTCGATGCTCAAACTTCCAAATTCCTGTATAAATGCCTGAACGTATATTTGTTTGAGAGAATAAAAAAAAAAGTCAAAATTCGAACCCCCTTTCTGTCCATAAATAGATTTCGTTTAGGATCATATAAAATGGTCGTATGTAGGGTCAGATAAGGTTTAAGTCTATTTACGATCAGAATAAAAGGCTTTTCTTATATAGAAGTTCCTTCTACGTAGGTGACACCAACTATCACTGGGAACTCCGTCTTATTTACCTTGGCTACTGTCTTCACTCCTTGAGAATGTCAGTTAAACAAATGAACTTGGAAAGTTTAAAATATTCTATATGACCCTGATTCCTAACGTCAAATTCAGCTAATAACTGAGTTAAGAGAACACAAAGGCAACTTTCTTCATTGATGATCACGATCTCCACTCTTCACTGTTAAAAAAAATGTGGTATAAACAGAAAAAAATGGTCAACTACTTGAAGTCACCTAACCTGAAAGAAGCAGGAATGTTCTGCACGGAGGAAGGGTGGAATATCCTTCCTTTGAAGCTGATTAGCCTATTGAAATCCTACAGACAGCGCCTCCCGCATGTTATTGAAGCCAGAGAAAGCTGCACAAAGTGCTAATTTCCGGGGTATGAATGAATGTGGCAAGACTGTTTAACCATGTTGTTGATACACTCTACTTCGTATATTTCTTAACTTTTGTAGTCCCTTCAAAGGAAATACCTTGATACTAAAGAAGGGTTCTTTCTTCACAGAATTTAAGCTTCCCTTCCCTTCCCTTCCCTTCCCTTCCCTTCCCTTCCCTTCCCTTCCCTTCCCTTCCCTGAATCAAATTTGAATATCCAATTTTTCAAACGCTTTATGATCCTCTGTGGGTTTAGCGTTCCATGTGATAATAATAATAATAAATTTTTATCTGTATGGAAAGATCTCTAGTCAAATATGTCTCTGAAAAAACAATTACAAATAAAAAAAAAACATTAACAAGTGTGGAGAGCAGAGATACAGTAGCATTTTTACAGCTGTAAGCTATTATTAGTGTAAACACAGGCAACCTTTGTTAAGGAATAGGCGGAGTTCAAATACGAGACCACACATGTTTGTCTTGTGCTCTACCACTGTACTGTCACTGTTGTAGTGAATACGACAACCCTATTCCATTATATATTAATGGTATATAAATTCGAAATGTAGATAAACGAGACATGTGCATCTCCTTTTGTCTCCAGCAGTAATTCACGGTACTGGCGAAACGTCTCAAAATTAAAGATACGCAATTGTTTTTACGTTTTTTATTCATCAACTTTATTCTAGGTGATGTCCGCAGGTGCCCCTATCTAATACATTATTATTATTTTAGCCAAATCCAGTAGTTAGACTGTTGGGTTTAGTCCTGACTCTTTCTCTTCTACTTCAGCTCTTCCTCTCACCGGCTATTCTTCTTCTGTCCCCACTTCCCCCTCGCCCCTAGTGGGTCCTTACCTGAGAGTCTGAACTGAACTGAACTGCCAAATCCTGGCTACGAATAGTACATTTGATACATCCAGCTCCGTTCCAATATCGATGTTTAATAAAAATTATAACAACACCGGAGCATCTTTCAAGGAATGGGCAGGACTGAAACCAGAAATCCAGTTGTGTGCTAGTCCTGCACTCTATCACTCCTGTGATGGTGCACTCTACCACTGTACTGTGATGATGCACTCTACCACTGTACTGTGATGATGCACTCTACCACTGTACTGTGATGATGCACTCTACCACTGTACTGTGATGGTGCACTCTACCACTGTACTGTGATGGTGCACTCTACCACTGTACTGTGATGATGCACTCTACCACTGTACTGTGATGATGCACTCTACCACTGTACTGTGATGGTGCACTCTACCACTGTACTGTGATGGTGCACTCTACCACTGCACTGTGATGGTGCACTCTACCACTACTGTGATGGTGCACTGCTGTATAAGTTTCTGAGAGAACCTCTATGTACACCACTAATGGAATGTGTGTACTTACACACAAAACGTATACAGACAACGTGTGCACACGGAACGTGTATGCACACAGGGAACCTGTGCACACTGAGGGAACGTGTGCACACTGAGAGAACGTGTACACTGAGGGAACGTGTGCACACTGAGGGAACGTGTGTACACTGAGGGAACGTGTGTACACTGAGGGAACGTGTGTACACTGAGGGAACGTGTGTACACTGAGGGAACGTGTGTACACTGAGGGAACGTGTGTACACTGAGGGAACGTGTGTACACTGAGGGAACGTGTGTACACTGAGGGAACGTGTGTACACTGAGGGAACGTGTGTACACTGAGGAAACGTGTGTACAGAGGGAACGTGTGTACACTGAGGGAACGTGTGTACACTGAGGGAACGTGTGTACACTGAGGGAACGTGTGTACACTGAGGGAACGTGTGTACACTGAGGGAACGTGTGTACACTGAGGGAACGTGTGTACACTGTGGGAACGTGTGTACACTGAGGGAACGTGTGTACACTGAGGGAACGTGTGTACACACTGAACAAACATAACGTCAGCCTTGTTCAACAAGTGCCTAAAAGTGTTCTATATTAATGGTTATAAAACCGACAAGCAGATAAAGAACACATCTGCAACACTTTGCAACACCTGTTGAAATATTGCTGCCTACGTTAGTTGAAGATAACGATATTATTATTGTTAAAATAATAAATTACAGATGAATCACAAGAATGTTAGTTAATATTTCTTTAAAATAGAGTTAGCACAAATTCCAGGTTGTGTGCCTTATTGAAAAAATTATCCCCCCCCCAAAAAAAAAAATCGTAACATTAGTAGCTTAGCCTTATGTCTGTGACCACAAATGAGTAATTACGAAATTAAGGCATTACAAAAACTAGCTAATTACACAAAGGAAGCTAGTGGCATGACTGTAGGTGGTGAGGTGAGGTCCATAGAGCGAGGCTAGTACCTGGAGGGGTGACCGTGTACACACTTCCTCGCTCCTGGCTAGTAGGACATGGGTAAGCTACGGGCATCATACACCGGCGAGGGTATGCCATAAATACGCACCAACACTAGCAATATTGCATGAAATATTAGAAGCTGAGTGGTTGGCAACATGACGGAACAGTAACAGTGTTGCCACATTTATAATACGTACTTCCTCTCAAGGGAGAAGTGAGGGGGCTCTTGATCCAAGGAAGTGGCCCTGCTCTCCCTATTCGTTCGAACCGATTGCCTTCTATTCCTCCAGTCGCTGTATGTTCCATGCGGGTTTAGCGCCTTCCCCCATGAGTAGAAATATTGCGTCCACATCCTAGCCCCTGATGTCTCCTGCCACCCTCACTAATGATCCTATTCCTTAATTCTCTTTTCTTTTCTCCTCAACTTCCTTTTATACTTCTTTCCTCCCTCCCTCCCTCTTCCTTACCTCCTTTCCTCTTCCCTCGTGGCTCAAGTGGTAACGCCTTTGGCCTGTGTTCACCTAGCAGTAAGTAGATATCTGGTGTTAGATGACTGTGATGGGATGCATCCTGGGAGAGAGAATCAAAGGGCGCCATTGGAAATTAAGCTATATTGATTGACCTTCCGAGGTTACTAAACCTCCGTGTTAATAATCCAAATAAAAGCTTGCTTTTCTCCTCCATTTCTTATTTACTTATCTTTCTCTTCCACCAATCTTCTCTTCGTCTTTCCTATTTGTTCTCCATTCACTTCTTTCAGTCCGATGGATATGTGGGGCAGCGGGCCTCCAGCAGCAACAGCCTGGTTGACCAGGCAAGCACCAGACGAGCCTGGCCCATGGCCGGGCTCAGAGAGTAGATACTCTCGAAATTCTTCAAAGGTATATCAAAGGTATCCTTTCCCCTCTCTTCCTCTTTAACTATATTTAGCACTGACGATGATAAGGGCAGGATAAATACACCGAGAGGTTATCTCTCTCAACGTATATATGGTGAGAGTTTAATCCCTTATTTTAGGGATTAAAATATTCTCGTCTAGTTACCGTGCAGCGTTAGTCACCCTAGTGTAGTTGATAGGCCTTCAACCCCCATTGATAATATGAACAATAACAATATTGGTAATTGTATTATTGCTTAACAAAATATTAACCAATAATATAGCGAAATGAAATGTTTACAAATAACAAGAAGATGCCTAATACAATGTTTTCTTTTGCAACCTACAAGCTACTCACACGCCTTTATAAATGTTTAAAATATATCTCTGTGCACAGTAATACACCCAGAGCTGCGTATCTCAGTGTATATACATCGAAAGTTGTGCACAGTATATATACACCATCAACTGTGTGTATTTGTATATACACTGGGAGTGGTAATGTCCGAAGACCTCACCTTCAAGGACCACAACAATGCCACTATTACAACTGCGAGGAAACTGATAGGATGGATAATGAGAACATTCAAGACAAGAGATGCCAAGCCAATGATGATCCTTTTTAAATCGTTCTCTCTAGGCTAGAATACTGCTGTACATTAACATCCCCATTCAAGGCAGGTGAAATTGCAGATCTAGAGAATGTACAGATAACCTTTACTGCACGTATAAGTTCCATCAAATACCTTAACTACTGGGAACGCCTGGAAGCACTAGACTTATATTCACTGGAGCGCAGGCGAGAGAGATATATTATAATCTACACCTGGAAGATTCTGGAGGGACTAGTCCCTAATATGCACACAGAAATCACTCCATACGAAAGCAAAAGACTTGGCAGACGGTGCAACGTACCCCCAGTGAAAAGTAGGAGCGCCACTGGTACACTAAGAGAAAACATAATAAGTGTCCGGGGCCCAAGACTGTTGTTCAACAGCCTCCCACCAGCCATAAGGGGCATTACCAGTAGACCTCTGGTTGCCATCAAGAGGGAGCTGGACAGATACCTAAAGTCAGTGCCAAATCAGCCGGGCTGTGGTTCGTACGTTGGACTACGTGCAGCCAGCAGTAACAGCCTCGTTGATCAGGCCCTGATCCACCGGGAGGCCTGGTCATAGAACGGGCCGCGGGGACGTCGATCCCCGGAATACCCTCCAGGTAGACTCCAGGCAGGAGAGTTCTGTGTCTTAGTGTATGTACACTGAGATCTGATAAACATATGTAACCAAATCTGTGTATATACACTGAAGTGTATAATTACTGAGAACTGTGTATATACTAATGTATACATACGTATATATATAGAAAAATATGTGTATATATACACACTGATAGGTGTATTTCTGTGTATATACACTTAGAGTTTACTCCCTATATACTGTACGGCAACAAGAATATGTACACGGAGAGGTGTATGTCTTTCATCGTTTAAAGATCAAAAGTATTTTTGTGTGATAAATTATTTAAAACCGACAAGTTGAAGACTGAGATACTTATGCAACATATGGGAATCTTTATTGAAGAAACGTTTCGCCACACAATGGCTTCATCAGTCCAATACAGGTGTAAGAAGAGGAGGTTTTTGAGGTAATCAGTCCCTCAGCCTGGAGTCGATGTATTCAGTCCATCAATCTTGTAGAAAGTACAGCATAAGGCCGTAGAAGTGGCTTATATACTGTAGTCAGGTGAGTCGAAGCAGGAGGAGGCGGGGTCATAGAGGAACCATC
The DNA here is from genome assembly GCA_009830355.1 of Cherax destructor. Taxonomy (NCBI): domain Eukaryota; kingdom Metazoa; phylum Arthropoda; class Malacostraca; order Decapoda; family Parastacidae; genus Cherax; species Cherax destructor. The sequence goes on from WNWK01001352.1 coordinate 198,794, forward strand.
CACTAGTGTAAGTAGGTCCTCGTCCAAAGGTTGGACAAGTGTTGAAGAATTCCTTGTATCAAGATTCCATGATATTGCAGTGTCTGACAGATGTGATTTTTGACTGGTGGCGAACAGTTTACAGGTAGTCATAATGACCCTTTGAATAAGTTATTAAAGTAGAATTGATTGTTAATATACAGGTGAACTGTAGTCTGACCTTCCCCCCCCCCCCCACAAAGCTAATTCATTCGAATTTAATAAGACTGGAGGACTTACATGACTGAGCGACTGGAGACTTGGTAGCAATATTACGAGTAATTATTTGATAATAATGATTTTTAAGGCTATAATAGGGATAGCAAGAATGAGGAGGGAAAAATACTAGGATAGGAGGAAGTATTGACAACACATTGTGGGTAGACAAGAAGAGAAAGTGGTGAGAAAGGTTGTGGGTAGACAGGAAGAGAGTAAGAAAGGTTGTGGGTAGACAGGAAGAGAGTTGTAAGAAAGGTTGTGGGTAGACAGGAAGAGAGAGGGGGCAAGAGAGGCTGAGTGACCCGACCACTTGGGGTGAGTTTTAAGTGAATGTTTTTTTTTTTCAGATAGTGGCGAGTGGTCTGTTTTGAGGTAAATGTTTGTAATTACCTGAAAAGAATGTTTTGAGATAAATGTTTATTATTATTTGATAAGAATGGTTTGAGGTAAATGTTTATGATAGAATGTTTTGAGGAAAATATTTGTAGTTGAGAAATATGAGGTAGCTGGTAAGAGGCGCAGATTACTTTCAAAGTTCACTGAATCTGTTGCAGCCTTTACGTCTGCTGAGTTGTGTCCATGCATGCAGTGAGCACCAATAGTCTGACTAATCAGACTTAACAGAGGAGGATGGTCTGCGACCGGTGAGCACCAACAGTTTGACTATCAGACTTACAGGGAAGAGGTTGGTCTGGGACCAGCAAATATCAGTGTTGTTGGTGCTCTGTATACAGTTGTTGGTGCTCTGTGTACACTTGTTGGTGCCACTGGCATTCTTGATCACCCTTAATTTACCCTCCTTCCCTCCATCCTTCTTTCCATCCTTCCCTCTATCCTACCCTCCTCCACTTACCTCTGTCACACCTATCTCCCTGTACCCCCGAATCTCCTTGGAGATATCTTTTTAAAAATCCCTGTTCTGTATGGGACAAACTGTCCGGAGAGATGGTAATTCCCAAGTGATAGTAACTCCAGCTTCCGTTGCTGATGAACCCTTGCTGGGATACTTGACGATACCCTCATTGCCCTACTGAAGTCTCCCAGCTCAGACAGACACTACTGGAGTCTCCCAGCTCAGACAGACACTACTGGAGTCTCCCAGCTCAGACAGACACTACTGGAGTCTCCCAGCTCAGGCAGACACTATTAAAGTCTCCCAGCTCAGGCAGACACTACCGAAGTCTCCCAGCTCAGACAGACACTACTGGAGTCTCCCAGCTCAGACAGACACTACTGGAGTCTCCCAGCTCAGACAGACACTACTGGAGTCTCCCAGCTCAGGCAGACACTATTAAAGTCTCCCAGCTCAGGCAGACACTACTGAAGTCTCCCAGCTCAGACAGACACTACTGGAGTCTCCCAGCTCAGACAGACACTACTGGAGTCTCCCAGCTCAGGCAGACACTATTAAAGTCTCCCACCTCAGGCAGACACTACCGAAGTCTCCCAGCTCAGACACTACTGGAGTCTCCCAGCTCAGGTAGACACTACCGATGTCTCCCAGCTCAGACACTACTGGAGTCTCCCAGCTCAGACAGACACTACTGAAGACTCCCAGCTCAGGCAGACTACTGAAGTCTCCCAGCTCAGGCAGACACTACCGAAGTCTCCCAGCTCAGGCAGACTACTGGAGTCTCCCAGCTCAGACAGACACTACTGGAGTCTCCCAGCTCAGACAGACACTACTGGAGTCTCCCAGTTCAGGCAGACACTACCGAAGTCTCCCAGCTCAGGCAGACACTACCGAAGTCTCCCAGCTCAGGCAGACCAGATTTCAACATTTTGTATGATCACTATCCTGCGTGATAGAACATAAAAGGGGAAAACAACTATCATCATTCCCACTGTGTGATTATCACATAGAATAGGATAACAACACACTGCGGATGTACCCAGTTTTGTTACATTAAAAAAAACAAAGTTTTTCCTCCATACATTTTTTCTCATCCTCCCCTTTCTAACCTCCCACATCCTCCCCTTCCTAACCTCCCACATCCTCCCCTTCCTAACCTCCCACATCCTCCCCTTTCTAACCTCAATCCTCCCTTCTAACTCCACATCCTCCCCTTCCTAACCTCCCACATCCTCCCCTTCCTAACCTCCCACATCCTCCCCTTCCTAACCTCCCACATCCTCCCCTTCCTAATCTCTCACATCCTCCCCTTCCTAACCTCCCACATCCTCCCCTTCCTAACCTCCCACATCCTCCCCTTCCTAACCTCCCACATCCTCCCTTCCTAACCTCCCACATCCTCCCCTTCCTAACCTTCCACATCCTCCCCTTCCTAACCTCCCACATCCTCCCCTTCCTAACCTCCCACATCCTCCCCTTCCTAACCTCCCACATCCTCCCCTTTCTAACCTTCCACATCCTCCCCTTCCTAACCTCCCACATCCTCCCCTTCCTAACCTCCCACATCCTCCCCTTCCTAACCTCCCACATCCTCCCCTTCCTAACCTCCCACATCCTCCCCTTCCTAACCTCCCACATCCTCCCCTTCTAACCTTCCACATCCTCCCCTTCCTAACCTCCCCCATCTCACCTCGTTTAACCCTTCCCAATCCTCCCTTTTTAAGCTCCAAATAACTCTTAGTATCTTCTTAATCCTTTTCCTCAGTGGTAAAATCTTCAGTGCACATCTTCTATCTCTCATCCTCCTTCTATCTTCAGTGGTAATTTTATTCTTCATTCCACACTCTTTAATCTTCCCGTCTAATGTTTATCTTCAAGTCCCACATCTTTATCTTCAGTGGTGATGTTTATCTTCAGTGGTAATGTTTATTTTTCAGTGTGTGATGTTTATCTTCAGTGGTGATGTTTATCTTCAGTGGTAATGTTTATCTTCAGTGGTGATGTTTATCTTCAGTGGTAATGTTTATCTTCAGTGGTGATGATGTTTATCTTCAGTGGTGATGATGTTTATCTTCAGTGGTAATGTTTATCTTCAGTGGTAATGTTTATCTTCAGTGGTAATGTTTATCTTCAGTGGTAATGTTTATCTTCAGTGGTAATGTTTATCTTCAGTGGTAATGTTTATCTTCAGTGGTAATGTTTATCTTCAGTGGTAATGTTTATCTTCAGTGGTAATGTTTATCTTCAGTGGTAATGTTTATCTTCAGTGGTAATGTTTATCTTCAGTGAGACTAGATGTTTATCTTCAGTGGAATGTTTATCTTCAGTGAATGTTTATAACTTCAGTGGTGATGTTTATTTCAGTGGTAATGTTTATCTATGTGATGTTTATCTCAGTGGCGATGTTTATCTTACAGTGTTTACCTACAGTGGTGACTTGTAGTAGACACTAACAGTGTACCTATCAGTGGTGACTGTAGTAGACAACAGTGTACCTACAGTGGTGACTGTAGTAGACACTCAACAGTGTACCTACAGTGGTGACTGTAGTAGACAACAGTGTACCTTCAGTGGTGACTGTAGTAGATAACAGTGTACCTACAGTGGTGACTGTAGTAGACAACAGTGTACCTTCAGTGGTGACTGTAGTAGTAGACAACAGTGTACCTACAGTGGTGACTGTAGTAGACAACAGTGTACCTTCAGTGATGACTGTAGTAGACAACAGTGTACCTTCAGTGGTGACTAGTAGACAACAGTGTACCTTCAGTGGTGACTGTAGTAGACAACAGTGTACCTTCAGTGGTGACTGTAGTAGACAACAGTGTACCTTCAGTGGTGACTGTAGTAGACAACAGTGTACCTACAGTGGTGACTGTAGTAGACAACAGTGTACCTACAGTGGTGACTGTAGTAGACAACAGTATACCTACAGTAAGTGACTGTAGTAGACACAGTTACCACAGTGGTGACGTGTAGACAACAGTGTACCTACAGTGGTGACTGTAGTAGACAACAGTGTACCTACAGTAGTGACTGTAGTAGACAACAGTATACCTACAGTGGCGACTGTGTCATCACTATAAACAGTGTTGCTGGAGAATAAGTGGGTGACTTCATTACTCTTCAGCTGACTGTTAATGTTCCCTGTTAACCTCAGTTCTCTGAACCCATGATCTTACATCTGTAAACCCATGATCTTACACCTTTGAACCCATGATTTACATCTGTAAACCTATGATCTTACACCTGTGAACCTATGATCTTACATCTGTGAACCCATGATCTTACACCTGTGAACCCATGATCTTACACCTGTGAACCTATGATCTTGCACCTGTGAACCCCTGATCTTACACATATGAACCCATGATCTTACACCAATGAATCCATGACCTGCAAACCTCTTAACCCATGATTCATATATGTCGAACCTCTGCCTCATGATCATTACTGGCTGACTCAGCGAGACACATGTGACTGATGTCTCACACTGACTGGGATGTGACTGATGTCTCACACTGACTGGGATGTGACTGATGCCTCACACTGACTGGGATGTGACTGATGCCTCACACTGACTGGGATGTGACTGATGCCTCACACTGACTGGGATGTGACTGATGTCTCACACTGACTGGGATGTGACTGATGCCTCACACTGACTGGGATGTGACTGATGCCTCACACTGACTGGGATGTGACTGATGTCTCACACTGACTGGGATGTGACTGATGTTTCACACTGACTGGGATGTGACTGATGCCTCACACTGACTGGGATGTGACTGATGCATCACACTGACTGGGATGTGACTGATGCCTCACACTGACTGGGATGTGACTGATGCCTCACACTGACTGGGATGTGACTGATGCCTCACACTGACTGGGATGTGACTGATGCCTCACACTGACTGGGATGTGACTGATGCCTCACACTGACTGGGATGTGACTGATGCCTCACACTGACTGGGATGTGACTTGCCTCACACTGACTGGGATGTGACTGATGCCTCACACTGACTGGGATGTGACTGATGCCTCACACTGACTGGGATTTGACCGATGCCTCACACTGACTGGGATGTGACTGATGTCTCACACTGACTGGGATGTGACTGATGCCTCACACTGACTGGGATGTGACTGATGCCTCACACTGACTGGGATGTGACCGATGCCTCACACTGACTGGGATGTGACTGATGTCTCACACTGACTGGGATGTGACTGATGCCTCACACTGACTGGGATGTGACGAATGTGAAAAATGCCTCTGACGAGAGAGACGGAGTGATGTGTGAGGGGAGTGATGTTAGGGGAGGGGAGGGGTGAGGGGAGTGATGTAAAGGGAGGGGACAGTGAGAACGAGGATGTGTAAGTGGATTCTGCTCTGTATGGATGCACCAGAAATAATCCGTTCATATCCCGGAGTGCTGGTGGTGCTGGGTATCCACCCATGATGGCCATCGTGGGTGTCCACCCATGATGGCCATGATGGGTATCCACTAATGATGGCCATGATGAGTATCCACCCGTGATGGGTGTCCACCTGTGATGGGTATCCACCCGTGATGGGTATCCACCTGTGATGGGTATCCACCTGTGAAGGGTATCCACCCGTGATGGGTATCCACCTGTGATGGGTATCCACCCGTGATGGGTATTGTAGAAACTTGTTTGTACTGCCCCCTTGTAAGCTGCACTCTGGGCAAGCACTGTTGACACCGACACTCTGAGACACTTCTCTCAGACTTACAAGTGGCTATGGTACAAATTTCTAGCTGATTGCAGTAAGGGGAACCCCACACTGCCTACACAATACTAGAAGGGAGATTACTTACTTGAAAGAAAAGGGTGGTATGTGTCCTGGTCTTCCTTATATATAACCCCTCCTAACACCATGTGCAGTGGAGAAACTTTGTCTGCAAAAGATGGGGTAATTAGTGTCCTGCCTGCACCTCAGAGTTCCCTGGTTACTAGGATATCCCTTGAGTAATATATGCAGTAAGTAACACTAGCTTCCAGACTTGAACTTAGGAGACGACGCTGTTCTACCAACACAAGTCGTCCGTCCGCCTAAGACCCACAGATAACTTTACTAACGTTTCCCCGAAAACTGGCCAGATACTGAGAGAAAGAAAGCCTAGTCTTACGTGACAGGGTCTGGGTGGAGGAGATTCCACGGCTGGGGTCTCCCCCGGGCCCCAGGACAGATGTTGGGTCACGTG
>WNWK01001352.1:207718-220722 GCA_009830355.1 Cherax destructor
ACACTAAGGTTTGGTATCAAATTTGATTTGCCTTTTCTTTGAGGTATAACTGTTTTTATAAATAGATTTTTTTTCCACTATTGTGGTCTTGACATTACTGACATGTGGAGTCCTAATGCTGACATGTAGTACAGCAGTTTCCCTCTGTCTTCTCAACTTAGACTTCCTGGGCAACACCCCAATGCCATGTGTTAAAAATGATGGATGATTTTTCTCAAACCCACATGCCTGGCCATCAATTAAGCACATATGCCTTGACATCAAAGTATGCTAATGGTTGGGTCAGTGTATGTTTGAAAAATAATTGTCACTATTATCATATCGGAACCTGAATGCATATGATATTGGGGTGCTGTGCCGAAAGCCTGGTTTTAATCGTTCAGTGAGGGATTATAGGGATAAATGGGCGTATATTGACTATGGGTATATTCACATATAGATGAAATCTTTTTCAACTGAAATCTTTCCTGTATGTGTGGTCATTGATTGCATATAAATCTCTCTTATGGCCTGAGCATATGTGGGTGGTTGGATGCATATGGGTTTCAGAAAAACTTTCCACAATTATTAATGTATTACCTGTAGAGTGCATATGATAAGTTCAGAAAGTTTCTAATCCTCCAAGATCCTTTAGAATATAATTTGAATGCATGTGGAGCTGCTCTTGATCCACTGAATTCAGTAGAATTTTTTCAGATTTTAGCTTTTTTATTGCTTTTGGTACAGAGGTAAATTGTGTCCCATCTCCCAAACACTTTATAGGTCTTCAATTCCTACAAAATCCCTTCTTACTGTTCCATTTATGGTACATTACATTGCTGGGTATATAGTTTTAGCCCATGTCCAATCATCTGTGTATATTACATTGCTGGGTATATAGTGTTAGTCCTTGTCCAATCATCTGTATGACTAACCCTCATCAACAGATAGATAGGTCAAAGCATGTATATATGAATTTTTAAAAAGTTCCAACTGCTTGTAGAACTTGTACATCACTGACTACCTTAAATATGCACTACTTCTAGTATAGATCAGGTGAAAGGGGCAGAAGGTACCTGTCAAAAAAAACTAGAAGGCTTAGTATTGTCCTGTTACCTGCCTGGGCAAATATAAAGATGTGCCAGTACTGATAGTACATCTACTTTTAGAGAACACTATATGTACTGTTTGTGAATTCATTGCACCAACTGAATTCTTTTTTTAAGGTAAAATATTTTACAATAAACAGATATCCCTACTGTTTCATTAATTTCATTAGTTGTTGGGAGAAAACTGGTTGGGGTATGGATTTTTGTAGTGAAAAAAAAGTGAATTTTTAAATTACATTATACAATATTAAAATTTGTGAGGCCAGAAGTTCTTTTGCTTCTGCTTGCATATGGAAAATAATGGAATGTAGATTTTTTTTAATGTTTACATGCAATTTGTGCAGTGCCAGTAATTGTATTCATTTTAAGAAATTTTCATTACTGTTGTGTACTGTATATAAAAACTAAATAAATACAGGAAGGCTTTTGTTTGCATGTACTGTAAGTCTATTTCCTATATACCATTTCCTGGTAAGTTAATCTTGCCACTACATTATTCTCAGTTATTGCATGGCTCTGTACAGTAGAAGCTTGTTAATGCAAATTTAATTCATATGTTTTGAGCTTTTGCAGAAGAGGGACCTGTGGAAGATCTCTCAGATCATTGCAAGAGCCAATGTCTCATTGTGACCAAAGCAAAAACAGTGCCAGAATCAAAATACAATTTATAACATTTTTATATGTATCTTACTGTGATGTTAAAGCATGGGACAGAGATAAAGAAGCATGCTTTTTAACACTGGTTGTTAATTCTCACAATGTTTTTCATCCTCTCATTACCTTTCTCCTGCTGACTAGTGTCCTTGGTATAGTTTTCACTTTATTCTAACTTCAGCCAAATTGTCTTCCTCATCATCATTGTTGCAGGTATAATTAATTTAGGAAAGGTAAACACACAGTTTTAGTGTTAAGAATACATTTATCAACTGTTGCTATTGGGTAGGCCTCTGGAAAGTATCCTTGTCATAAATAGTTTTGGCTGTGCTCATCAAATACCGTACAAGAAAAGGAATCAGAATAATGCAAACCATTCAAATAAATTTAGGATTTTTACCAATGAAAAATTTGTTTAGAATGTCTAAGGCTATTCTTGCTGCTGTGTGGTGTAGCATATCTGCCATAACCTTTGGAATGCTATCATAAATACTTATTTAGAATATTTTGTTTAAGCTGGTATTAAATTAAAAATACGCTCAATTTTTTTTCTGGCTTAGACAGTTTTTAGATAAAAAATTTATCAGTGATTTGTTGGGACATTGTTAACTTTTATGGAATTACTTTTCTCTTTTCCTGATAGCATCTCTAATAGTCATTATCAGGCTTCTCTTTTTCGCTTTTGTCCCTTGGTGTACAACTCCTAAATTGAAAAGTAATGATATATAGGTTTTTGTTCAAAAAATGCCCAGTGGATTTCCCATGCCCAAATTTCTGTTCTGAATATTCTTTCTTATAAACGAGATACAAATGTGCAAAAAAAAAAAATCTATTTAGACAGAATTTAGTGGTAGACTGTTTGCGAGGATATCTAGGAACTTAACCTTTACAAATTTTGGCATTCAACTGTATGTTGTCAAATGAATATTCAGTATTTCTGACATGTCCTTAACGTTGTACTGTGCTATTCTTTTATGTATACGTATACTATAGTACTGTACTTTGTGAACCATTCAAAATATGAGTTTCCTACAATACAGTATTAACATATTTTGAAAATTAACATTCTGGTGACCTATACATTTGTTTTTTAACCACATAGGCAATTTTCCATGAAGGAAAGAGTGGTCTAAAGAAAACTTATTTGCTATCATTCATTCAATATTTATCTTGCTAGAAGTGCATAGACATCACAATTCAAATGGCCTTAACTGGAGCATCACTGCCTAACCGTCATAGCATAAGCACTGCATTCTGAAGGCTGGAGCATCTCTGCCTAACCGCCATAGCATAACTACTGCATTCTGAAGGCTGGAGCATCTCTGCCTAACCGTCATAGCATAAGCACTGCATTCTGAAGGATAGAACTGAAGACCAACTAAGTGGTTTTGGCAAATTCCTTCATAAATGCTACTTTGCTTGTACTCCAGTATGTCAAATCCCTTCATAAATGCTACTTTGCTTGCACTCCAGTATGTCAAATCCTGAAACCATTTGCCTCCAGTCATTCGATAAAACATTTACACTGGCTTTATGGGTGCTCAGACTCCCTACATTGAGAAACCTTATTTATAACATCTTTCCAACTCTTCCTGGGATGTCCCCCTACACCATCATACATCCAAATATACCTTGGTAGGAATTAGTAGAAAACATTTGAGGAGGGTGCTAAAAAAAATCAATACAGTGGTCCCTCGGTTTTCGCCGAAAATTCGTTCCAGAATGCTGCTCAAGTGCCATTACCAAACGAATTTACTTCCTTAAGAAATAATGTCACGTAGGTTAGTCTATTTCAGACCCCCAAAAATACACTTGCAACAGCACTTACGAAAATACACTTACATAAATGTTCGAGTTTTTAGATGCACGAAAACCGAGGGACCACTGTATAGAGCACCATAATCTTCTGGTCCTCATATTTTCAACAAAAACTTATACGAAGTGCTATAAACAAGTTCCTGGACTTGAATTTTCTCGTTTTTCATGGGTGAAATTTGATGGTGCCATAGATCAGCTGCACGGTGCACTCCTTTGTAAAGTAACGTGGTGAGTTTGTGTGGGTAGTCATTCCGTTGAGGTTAAACAGGCATTATTTGTGGTGTCAGTCCATTGTTGTGATTTTTTTTTGTGCAACAGAAAGGAATATTTGAAAGAACAACATGTGCATACGTGTGTGTGCGTGTGCGCGCGTGCGTGCTTCAGGTTTGATGTAACGGCTAGTAAAAACCCTAAAAATGTTTCGGCAAGCATTTGATGATGAAGCAATGGGTTGGACACACTGTTTTCAATAATTTTCTCAGTTTAAGGCAGAACAAACATCAGTTGAAGATGAAGAATGCTTTGGTCATTCATTAACATCAAAAACAGGTGTCAGCACTGAAAAAGTGAGGAAGACTATTCATGAACATCATTGTCAGAGTATCCAGGACATTGCAACTGCTGTGGGAATTTCTTTTGGATCGTGTCAGCTTCACACTCGCTGTCCATGGTTAATCTGATGCGTCTGTATGGTGTACAACAGAAGAAATTCTATGATGGCAAAATACTGATATTGTCTTACTCAAAAAAGGGGGGGGGGAGGGGAAGGTTTGGTCTAGCTGCCAAAGTATTTTGTAATAGATTTTACTGCTCGCTCTTCAAGTGAAGCTTTTGAAAAAAAAAAAAAAAATTTATTGTATACAAATAAAGATGGTAATTTGATTATTGCATCTATTTCTATTTTTGTTTTTATTAGTAATGAAAGTATAGGTTGTGTTGATAGCTGCTCATTCCTAAGTAACTTGATTCTGTTCTTTACTTAGTGTCGAGGATGCGCGAATACAAGATCGTGGTGTTGGGGTCAGGAGGTGTCGGCAAATCTGCTTTGACTGTCCAGTTTGTTCAAGGCATTTTCGTTGAAAAATACGATCCCACCATTGAAGATTCCTACCGCAAACAAGTGGAGGTGGATGGACAACAGTGCATGTTGGAAATCCTTGACACTGCTGGAACAGTAAGTAGCTCAAAAGTTCTGTACAGTAGGGCCCCGCTTTTCAGTGTTTCACTAATACAGCCATTTCAAATTATGACCAAAAAAAAACTATACGCATGACACACTTATACGGTCACTGTGCGCTACCCAGTTTGTTTATATTCTCCGTGAGCTCCACGTCTCTCCATTGTGTCTGGAAACTTTCCAGAATTTCAAGTGTTTTAAAGTTATTGCATATTTTATATGTACATGTACGTACTTGGATAATACTTATGTATACCTGTCCCTAAATAAACTTACACACTGTGCTGGCATGCTGATACACATTAAAATCACTAAGAGTGTCCCTCTAGTCTTGATTCTATATTAATAATAATGATACTAATACGTAATAATCACACTTTGGCACATTAAATGTCTTATTTTATGTTAATATAGACATTTTCATTAATCCATCTATGATATTTTCTTCAAAATTATATATGAAACACGTTTCATAGCATATAAACTTGATACATCCACCCACAGTAGAAAAAAATTAACATAAATATGAGATGTGGTAGTTGGGCCAGGGGAAAAAATTCTGTTTTCTCTGGTCCAACACTAGAGAAAATGTGTATCAATGCATGTTTGACCCAGTAACTCCCCTTATGCATTCAGATTTGTTTACAATTCTTGGCATGACTTGCCCTTGTTGTTTATGATGGTATCTAAGGGTAGTTGTTAGAAATGAGTAAACTCGTTGAACAATTATGTCAATGGTAATGATAATAATAAAACTGCTCTGTGGCACTTTATATATCATATATTATGTGTGGGTGTGGTTGCCATGCAGGCTACCATACCTGACTTTCTACAAGAAATATGACCCTCGTAGGTTTAGCACTTATTTTTGACTATAATAATACTAATTCAAGAAATACTCACCTCTCACCCTACATTAAGACTACACATATGTTAAGGTAAGTAATGATGAGTGTACTGTATGTGTATTTTATTGCTCTGGGCTACCATACCTGACAACAATAAATGCTACTCACCTCTCGCCCTACATTAAGACTACAAATATTTTAAGGTAAGTAATGAATGTACTGTGTATATATTTTACTTTTTATTGTTTTTTAATGCCTAGTTCTACTGTTAGCTTAATATATGTTAGTGTAAACTTATCTGGCATTTGTATGCATTTATAAGTGGAAAAAATGGTGTTCTGCTTTCTGACGGTAGCCTGGAACCTAACTGCCATATAAGTGGGGCCCTAATGTACTGGGGAAAATTGTCAGTTGTTACTGCCAAATACAGCAATGAAAAAACCTGTGTACTGCTCTTTGGGTACTCAGAATATTTTCTGTTGTATTGTAATATAAAATAATGTAATTGTTTTTATGCTAAGTGGTTTTTGATGTGACCTTGTTAGATTTTTTTACTTCTTATGCATTACCTTTGACCTTAAATTGGTCATATTTCTTGGCCTAATTCACTTGTTCATATTTTATATTTTTTAAATATAAAAAGTAGATAAAGGAGGGATTTGGGATATTGGCTGTTTGGAGTGACATCTAAACTGTCACATCTGGACACCTCTGCAAAGACAGTACTCACCTATTTGTGGTTGCAGGGGTCGAGTCAGTGATTATGTGTCAATGATAGTGAAAGTGTTTTTCTTTTTTGGGTCACCCTGCTTTGGTGAGAGATGCCCGGCATGTTGAAAAAAACAAAACAGACAAAACTATCCTCTTTATATTGTACATTTTTTGTTTTTCCAACACGATGGCCATCTCCCTCCCAGGCAGGGTGGCCCAAAAAAGAAAGAAACACTTTCACCATCATTCACACACAATCACTGTCTTTGCAGAGGTTCCCAGAATTTTTTTTTTTTTTCGACAAGTTGGCCGTCTCCCACATAGGCAGGGTGACCCAAAAAGAAAGAAAATCCCCCAAAACAAAATACTTTCATCATCATTCAACACTTTCACCTCACTCATACATAATCACTGTCTTTGGAGCAGCGCTCAAATACTACAGTTTAGAATAGTCCTTCCAAACTGTCACTATCCCAGACCCCTCCTTCAAAGTGCAGGCATTGTACTTCCCATTTCCAGGTCTCAAGTCCGGCTAAATCTATAATAACCGGTTTCCCTGAATCCCTTCACTAAATACTGTATTACCCTGTTCACACTCCAACAGCTCGTCAGGTCCCAAAAACCATTCGTCTCCATTCACTCCTATCTAATACGCTCACACATGCTTGCTGGAAGTCCAAGCCCCTCGCCCACAAAACCTCCTTTACCCCCTACCTCCAACCTTTTCAAGGACGACCCCTACCCCGCCTTCCTTCCCCTACAGATTTATACGCTCTTCAAGTCATTCTACTTTGATCCATTCTCTCTAAATGACCAAACCACCTCAATGACCCCTCTTCAGCCCTCTGACTAATACTTTTAGTAACTCCACACCTCCTCCTAATTTCCACACACTGAATTCTCTGCATAATATTTACACCACACATTGCCCTTAGACAGGACATCTCCACTGCCTCCAGCCTCCTCTTCGCTGCAGCATTTACAACCCAAGCTTCACACCCAAGCTTCACACCACTATACTTTTATACATTTCCTTCTTTGCCTCCATTGATAACGTTTTTTGTCTCCACATATACCTCAACGCACCACTCACCTTTTTTCCTTCATGAATTGTATGGTTAACCTCATCCTTCATAAACCCATCCACTGACAAGTCAACTCCCAAATGTCTGAAAACATTCACTTCTTCCATAATCCCTCTCTCCAATGTGATATCCAATTTTTCTTTATCTAAATCGTTTGATACCTTCATCACCTTACTCTTATCTTTGTTCACTTTCAACTTTCTACCTTTACACACCCTCCCAAACTCGTCCACTAACCTTTGCAACGTTTCTTTAGAATCTCCCATAAGCACAGTATCACCAGCAAAAAGTAACTGTGTAAACTCCCATTTTGTACTTGATTCCCCATAATCCCACTCCTCTCCCCAACACCCTAGCATTTACTTCTTTTACAACCCCATCTATAAATATATTAAACAACCATGGTGACATCACACATCCCTGTCTAAGACCTACTTTTACTGGGAAGTAATCTCCCTCTCTCTCCTACACACCCTAACCTGAGCCTCACTATCCTCATAAAAGCTCTTTACAGCATTCAGTAACTTACTACCTATTCCATACACTTGCAACATCTGCCACATTGCTCCCCTATCCACTCTATCATATGCTTTTTCTAAATCCATAAATGCAGTGAAAACTTCCCTACCTTTATCTAAATACTGTTCACATATATGCTTCAATGTAAACACTTGATCTGCACATCCTCTACCCACTCTAAAACCTTGCTCATCTGCGATCCTACCCTCTGTCTTACCTCTAATTCTTTCAATAATAACCCTACCGTACACTTTACCTGGTATACTCAGTAAACTACTTCTTCTTTCAACACGTCAGCCGTTTCCCACAGAAGCGGGGTGGCCCAAAAGGAAAAAACGAAAGTTTCTCCTTTTACATTTAATAATATATACAGGAGAAGGGGTTACTAGCCCCTTGCTCCAGGCATTTTAGTCGCCTCTTACGACACACATGGCTTACGGAGGAAGAATTCTGTTCCACTTCCCTATTCCCTATTCTATTCCCCTATAATTTTTACAATCTCTTTTGTCACCTTTCCCTTTATATAAAGGAACTATACACGCTCTCTGCCAATCCTTAGGTACCTTCCCCTCAAATAAAATAAAATTTTATTTCTTTGCTAAGGTTACAATGTGTGTTTACATTTCATAATATTATTGGTACAAAGAAAGCCACTATCACGGCTGAGGCATTTCGTGCAGACTTAACCAAATACTTATAGAATACAGTGGACCCCCGAGTAAAGAACACCCCGGAAATCATACAATTATGTAAGTATAATATTGTAAGTCCTTGTAGAAGTGTATTTTTGGGGGTCTGAAATAGACTAACCTACGTGACATTATTCCTTAAGGGAGTAAATTCGTTCGGTAATGGCACTTGAGCAGGCTTCTGGAATGAAGTTTTTTTGTTACTCGGGGGTCCACTGTACTTAAGTCTAGACGGGTGAAGAGTGGTAGAATACAAATATTCAATATTTTACTCTATTATTAATATGAGGTAGTACAATTTATGATACAAACATACATTTTTAAGTTTGTAATTAAGTTTGTTTATTATTAATATGAGGTACGATTATGACAGTTTATATGTCACTCCAAACAAGCCAATATCCCAAACCCCTCCTTTAGAGTGCAGGCATTGTACTTCCCATCTCCAGGACTCAAGTCTGGCTATAAAAAATGCTTTTGCATGTTACAAAGTTCTTTTACAAAAATTTTGAATTTTTACTCTTTCACTCCAGAGAATATTGTCATAGAAATAAACCACCATTCCCTTGATTATATTCCTTATTGCCTGTATAAAATGCAAGTTTTTAGTTTGGTTGTCAAACACTACTTTTTTCTTAACCTGAATTTTTTTGGTGCATTATGTTTTTAATAGAATTTGATTCTTGTTAGAAGTTAGACTGGTAATCCAGTGAGTGCCACTATGTCATTATTGAAGAATTTGAAAAATCCAAGATTTATTATAGTATCCTTAACCAAAATGTATTAATCACCCTCAAGTCCATTGATAACTTCAAGTTACAATTCTGTTATACCCTATGTAAGGAAAGTTTCCATTAGCTCCTTCCACTTCACATCTATAATGATTTAGAGTAAAACCTCTTAATGCACCCAGTTTAATAAATTTTGGAAACTACTGACAAAAAAACCATACCACGGGTGGGGTTCGAACCTGCGGTCAGAGAGTCTCAAAACTCCAGACCGTCGTGTAAGCCATTGGGCCAGCTAGCTTCAATAAGATTCGTTTATTTTATTAACACATCGGCCGATTCCCACCAAGGCAGGGTGGCCCAAAAAAGAAAAACTTTCATCATCATTCACTCCATCACTGTCTTGCCAGAGGGGTGCTTTACACTACAGTTATAAAACTGCAACATTAACACCCCTCCTTCAGAGTGCAGACACTGTACTTCCCATCTCCAGGACTCAAGTCTGGCCTGCCTCCAATCTCAAAACTTTAGACTCTCTGACTGCGGGTTCGAACCCCACCTGTGGTATGGTTTGTTTTTCAATCGTGTCATTACGATATTGTGAGTCATGGACAAAAAACTTAGCGGGCCATGTTGGAATCATTGGACAAAATTGAAAAAGTTCTTAGATTTTGAATGATGTCTAGTAATAGTGTCAGTGTATGGTAATCTTTCGAATCAGTGGACAAAGTCCAGTGATTCTGATGTGTATCCAATGCAGGCCAGTGTGTCCTTATCCAGGACCTTGCTGTTTTCATTGTTTCCAGAGCCATAGATTGCTCACATCATCTTGTCTCAGCATCCTTATGGATACACTTGACATTTGGCAGTAACATACACCCCCTTCCCCTGTTAGTCTGTTAATTAGAGGCTCACAGTACTAGGCCCATGTAGACTGATACAGTATTCCATAAATTTAGGGGAAAATTGTATTTGATTAAATTTAGCAGCCAGTTTAGAGCTTAGCAATATTTATGTAAATGCTTAATTTTCCAACATTTTTATCCTGTATTTTGTTGTAAAAGTATTTTAAAACATTTTTATTTTTCAGGAACAATTTACTGCAATGCGTGATCTTTACATGAAGAATGGCCAGGGCTTTGTTTTGGTGTATAGTATCACTGCACAGAGCACCTTCAATGATCTTCAAGACCTTCGAGAACAAATCCTTAGAGTGAAGGTACACACAATCACCAGTTTAAAAGGGGTGATATCGTATATATTTCCATAGTGTTTGTATCGCATAGTAAAATAATTTTCCTTTACCCCGTTCTCATATTCTGCTGCCTCTTTTCTCCTATTTGCTATCATCCTTCTGGGATTTTGTTTTTCCTCTGTTTTCTTTGGCTTCCTCTTTGTTCTCTATTTGCAGTTTCCCCCTGTTTATAGCCTTCATGTGTTCATAATCATCATCCTTTTTCCTCCCCCTTTTCCTCCATCCTTTCTATTTTTCTTTCACTTTGTTACACTTCCCTTGCTCTGATTTTCTGTTCTCATCAATCTTTTCTTGCCCCCTTCTCTCTCTTCTGGTATACAGTAAGACTTACTTTATCTAAAACTCTTTCATTTGAAACCATACTGTACAGTAGGCCCTTGACTTTTCCAACTTACTGATATGTTCCACTCTTACAATTTTGGTATTTTGGAACTACAGTGGTACCCCGACTTACAATATTTTTTCATTCAAGAATGCTGTTCAAGTGCCATTACCAAACGAATTTATCCCCATAAGGAATGATGTAAAATAGACTAGTCCTTTTAGACCCCCAAAATTACACTTACAAAAGCATTTAAAAAAATAAACTTACATAAAAGGGTGAGTTTGGGGACCATCGTAAGTCGGGGTACCACTGTAATTAGTTAGTTACAAATGGTGATCTGCAGCTTCAGTCATTTCAAACACTTGGATCTTTTCTTTAACACCATTTGACTGTCTCTCCCCAAGGTAGCGAGACCTAAAAAATAAAAGGGAAGGGGGGGAGTGAACATACACCATCCATTTAACCCTTTGGGGGTCGGTGCCGTACTAGTACGTTTTACGAGCAGGGGTTGGTGCCGTACTAGTACGCCCAAATTCTAGCGGCCTCAATTTAAGCAGAAAACGTCTGGTAGTCATACATATGAAAGAATGGGTCTGTGTGGTCAGTGTGCGCAGTATAAAAAAAATCCTGCAGTACACACTGCATAATGAGTGAAAAAAAACTCTGACCGTTTTTTTCGATTAAAACAGCGAATTTGCAGTCGATTTTCGTATAGTTTTTATTGATGTATTCTCGTTTTCTTGGTCTCATTTGATAGAATGGAAGATATATTACAGAAATAGAGATGATTTTGATTGGTATGACAATGACAAGTACCTTGAAATTGAGCTCAAAGTAGTGAAAATGTTCGATTTTTGACGATGTTCAAAGTAAACAAATCACCATGCCTCCAATACACATACACTGGCGAGTCTTATATTCATGCACAAGTGCTCTGATATTATTTATACCATTTTTACAATGATGCAGTTATATACATAACAGTAAATCTTCTATTTTTGTGAGAATAAAAATTCAAAATGAAAAGCAAAAGTAAAGGAACAGGGGCCTGGAGCGTGACTAATGAACAGAGAACATGTTATTTTAGTGCCAGGAATGTCTGCCTTGTTTACTCTGGACCCTATTTTGAAATTAGCATCGTTTGAAATTTGTGTGAAATTCGAAAATTTCCATTTTCTGACCACTATTTTGGGTAGATGAAATTGGTAAATAGGCGGTTTCATGTACGCAATCGATAGCGAAATGGAGATCTAGCGAAATAGCTATAATTTTAGGAGACTGACACATTGGAATTTGTGAAAATAGGGCTCAAAGTGGGCAAAATCGCTGATGCGTAAGTGTCATGCTGCCCTAACAGTGAAAGCATAATTCCGTTAGTTTTCGATCAAATTTCATAATTTTGTGCGTTATGATCGGAAAAGATTCTCTATCATTTCGGAAGAAAAATTAATTTTTTTCCAAAAATTTCGACCCCAGGAACACTTTCCTGAGAAGGCCTGTCGACCCCCAAAGGGTTAATAACTGTTGTGCCAGAAGTGTGCAGATATCATAATTTAAGTAACTCTCCACACTATAACATCCCACCCTTTCTTCAGAGTGTAGACCCTACTTCCCACCTCCAGGGTTATAGTCTGGCTAACCAGTTTTTCCTGAATCCTTTCATGAATGTTTCCTTTCTCACTCAAACAGCACATCAGATCCATAAAATCACTTTGTTTCCACTCACTCACTCACCCATCCACCCCCACACACACACACTCATACCACACACCTCATACACACCTCATACCACCCACACACCATACACACACACTCATACACACACACTCATCACACACACTCATACACACACTCATCACACACACTCATACACTCATACCTACACACACACACGCCCGATGGCATGGTGGCTCATCGCTCTTCTTCACGCACGGAGGGCCGGGTTCAATTCCGAGCGGGGCAGAAACATTTTGAAGTGTTTGTTACACACAGACACCACACACACACATACATACAACAGGCCTAGTGTCTAATCGACATGTGCCTAGGACAAAATGGTAACTAACTAACTAACACTCATACACACCTCATACACACACACACACAC
>WNWK01001352.1:220822-291509 GCA_009830355.1 Cherax destructor
AAGGTTTGCAACAAGACTAGTCCGGAGCTAAGGGGTATGTCCTACGAGGAGAGGTTAAGGGAAATCGACTTGACGACACTGGAGGACAGGAGAGATAGGGGGGACATGATAACGATATATAAGATACTGAGAGGAATTGACAAGGTGGACAAAGACAGAATGTTCCAGAGATGGGACACAGTTGGAAGTTGAAGACTCGGATGAATCACAGAGATGTTAGGAAGTATTTCTTCAGTCAGAGTGGTCGGGAAGTGGAATAGTTTGGGAAGCGATGTAGTAGAGGCAGGTTCCATACATAGCTTTAAGAAGAGGTATGATAAAGTTCATGGCGCAGGGAGAGTGACCCAGTAGCGGCCAGTGAAGAGGCGGGGCCAGGAGCTGAGACTCGACCCCTGCAACTACAACTAGGTGAGTACACACACACACCCCGGTGGCCTGGTGGCTAAAGCTCTTGCTTCATGCACGGAGGGCCCGGGTTCAATTCCCGGCGGGGTGGAAACATTTCGAAGTGTTTCCTTACAGACACACACACACGCGCGCGCACATACAACAGGCCTAGTGTCTAATCGACATGTGCCTAGGACAAAATGGTAACTAACTAACACACACACACACACATTGATGACTGCTGGATGCTCAAACTTTAAACTTTCACACCCTCCAAGCCTTCCTTCCCTCTAAAAGTGATTCCTTGATGCTGGTGAAGGAGCTCTTGATCCAAGAAATTGGACTTGTATTTCCCTCCCTTGGATTGAACCTGAATGCCTCACATTTCCCCCAAATGCTACATAATCTCTGTGGGTTTAGTGCTCCTAGGAATGTATTTGTAGAAATCTACCCCTCCTCGAATGACCTCTACCCCCTCCTTTCAACCCAGATTTATATATCCTCTTGGTCATTCCATTCTGCTCTTTTTCTATAAATGCTCATCTCAACCAGTCCTCTGCCCTCTAAATAAACAGTCTTCTAATTTCTACATTCCTGAATTCTTTGCATAATATTCACATTACACATTGATCTCCAAAGTGGTATGTCTGCTGCCTCCAGCTGACTCCTCACTGCAACATTTAAAATGCCTATATAAAAGGGGTTGGTACAACTATACTCTGGAATGTTCTTTTTTTGCCTCCATAGATAAACTTCTTTTCATAGATGCCTTAACACTCTACCCATGTTTTATCCTTTCCTCTATTTTATGGTGCACCTAGTAGTAGCTGTCATAAATATGCATGCACATAATGCTTTTAGTAGATTATTTGCCTGATAATTTTGAAATGTGTTAGGGCAACTTTTGTATGCAAGACAGTGCCCCTTGCCATACTGCCAAAGATATAAAGATTGGCTACATGATTGTGAAATATCACTCTAATGATTGTCCTGGTAACTCGCCAAACTTAAATCCGATAGAGAGCATATGAAACTTTAAGTGTAAGCTTCGTTGCATGGACATGTCCTCTATCCCCACACTTATGGGAGGGTATTGACTCTTCTGTCCTCCATAATGTAGCCTTATCAGTGACTAGGAGACGTAAGGAGGTGCATCAAGAGGAAGGGTAATCCTGCGAAACAGTTGATTAGGTGAGTAACCCATACATATTTGAGTAATTTATTGTTAAAACAATGCGCAGTATTATGGTGTGTGTTTTTATTATCTGTGATTAGTTTATGTGCATGTATATTTATGACTCCTACTATAAATGCATTCACTTTCTTCTTACTCCTTATTCCAATCTGATGTCCAATTTTTCATAGCCTAATCTTTTTATTAATGTTCACCTTATTCTAAACTTAATATGTTCATCCCTCAAGGGTGATGCCAAGGAAGAGAATTTATTCTCCTCTTGAGTCGAGCCTGAATTCTTCCCATTTCCCAGACATGTAATCCTTTGGGTTTAGTGCTTCCCCTGATAGAAATAAATCAAATCTACGTTCACTTTTAATTCCCTTCTGTTATGCCTACTCATCCACCAACCTTTTACAACTACTTTCAGAATCTCCCAAAAGAACTGTGATCAGTAAAGCACAACTGTGACAACTCCAACTCCATATCATATTAAGTATCTTTTAACTCATTGATAAATATACTAAACAACCAGGGGGGCCATTGCCTTTCTGCTTTAAGCTGACTTTTATTGGAAAATTATCTCCTCTTCTATATACACATGAAAACTCCTAACTGCCACATTGTTCCAATATTTATCCTATCAAATGCCTTTTCTAAATCCATAAATGTGATGAATGGTTCCTTATCTAAGTATTGTTTACTTATATACTTCAATGTAAATACTTGGTCTTCTCATCCTCTATCCTTCCTTAATCCTTCTTGTTCTTCTGTAATATTAATTTCTTACCCCAAACTTTTTCAAAAATAATTTACTATTCACTTTACCTGTCTTGTGATTCTTGCTGAAGAACTGTTCTTATTCCACACACCATAGTCCAGCAAGACTATGAAATGTGATACAGATATTCTGGATGAACTCGAGCTTCAGAACCAACTTTGCCTGCTGTCAAGACATTATTCTTGTAGTGTATCTAAATTAACATTTGCCTGCTGAGAGCTTTTATCCTCAGTATATATAGCGGGACAACATTTACACATTTATTTTATTTATTATATTTTATTAACACATCGGCCGATTCCCACCAAGGCAGGGTGGCCCGAAAAAGAAAAACTTTCATCATTCACTCCATCACTGTCTTGCCAGAGGGGTGCTTTACACTACAGTTATAAAACTGCAACATTAACACCCCTCCTTCAGAGTGCAGACACTGTACTTCCCATCTCCAGGACTCAAGTCCGACCTGCCAGTTTCCCTGAATCCCTTCATAAATGTTACTTTGCTCACACTCCAACAGCACGTCAAGTATTAAAACCATTTGTCTCCATTCACTCCTATCAAATACGCTCACACATGCTTGCTGGAAGTCTAAGCCCCTTCGCACACAAAACCACCTTTACCCCCTCCCTTCAGCCTTTCCTAGGCCAACCCCAACCCCGCCTTCCCTCCACTACAGATTTATACACTCGAAGTCATTCTGTCTTGTTCCATTCTCTCTACATGTCCGAACCACCTCAACAACCCCTCCTCAGCTCTCTGGATAATAGTTTTGGTAATCCCGCACCTTCTCCTAATTTCCAAACTCCGAATTCTCTGCATTATATTCACACCACACATTGACCTCAGACATGACATCTCCACTGCCTCCAGCCTTCTCCTCGTTGCAACATTCATCACCCATGCTTCACAACCATATAAGTATAAGAGTGTTGGTATAACTATACTCTCATACATTCCCCTCTTTACTTCCATGGACAAAGTTCTTTGTCTCCACAGACTCTGAAGTGCTCTACTCACCCTTTTTCCTTCATCAATTCTATGATTCACCTCATCCTTCATAGACCCATCTGCTGACATGTCCACTCCCAAATATCTGAATACATTCACCTCTTCCATACTTTCTCCCTCCAATCTGATATCCAATCTTTCGTCATCTAATCTTTTTGTTATCCTCATCACCTTACTCTTTCCTATATTCACCTTCAATTTTCTTCTTTTACACACCCTACCAAATTCATCCACCAACCTCTGCAACTTCTCTTCAGAATCTCCCAAAAGCACAGTGTCATCAGCAAAAAGCAACTGTGACAACTCCCATTTTGTATTTGATTATTTATCTTTTAACCCCACACCTCTTGCCAAGACCCTCGCATTCACTTCTCTTACAACCCCATCTATAAATATATTGAACAACCATGGCGACATCACACATCCTTGTCTAAGGCCCACTTTTACTGGGAAATAGTCCCCCTCCCTCCTACACACTCTAACCTGAGCCTCACTATCCTCATAAAAACTGTTCACTGCTTTCAGTAACCTACCTCCTATTCCATACACCTGCAACATCTGCCACATTGCCCCCCTATCCACCCTATCATATGCCTTTTCCAAATCCATAAATGCCACAAAAACCTCTTTACCCTTATCCAAATACTGTTTACCTATATGTTTCACTGTAAACACTTAGTCTACACACCCCCTACCTTTCCTAAAGCCCCCTTGTTCATCTGCTATCCTGCTTTCTGTCTTACTCTTAATTCTTTCAATAATAACTCTACCATACACTTTACCAGGTACACTCAACAGACTTATTCCCCTATAATTTTTGCACTCTCTTTTGTCCCCTTTGCCTTTATACAAAGGAACAATACACGCTCTCTGCCAATCCCTAGGTACCTTACCCTCTTCCATACATTTATTAAATAATAGCACCAACAACTCCAAAACTATATCCCCACCTGCTTTTAACATTTCTATCTTTATCCCATCAATCCCAGCTGCCTTACCCCGTTTCATTCTACCCACTGCCTCACGAACTTCCCCCACACTCACAACTGGCTCTTCCACACTCCTACAAGATGGGAATTAATCCCTACACCACAACAATGCAGAAATTATTGGTGTTTTAACCACCCAGCCAAATATTGTAGGTTAATGGCAGAATGCCCAGTCTGTGGTGCAGGTGACCATAACAGTCCACCTTGCAGCTACCTCCCACTTGCCTTAGTTGCAGAGAGGCTTGTCCTACATATTCTCGACATTGTCAGGTTTTCTTACAAGAAAGGGAGATCTGATATCTTAAGGAGTAAACACAAAGACATTGTTTCTGTTGGGTTCCTGGACATGTTGGATGTTTAGGGCAGTGTGCAGGCAGACTGCTGCTCGGTCAGCAGTTCATGATTTCATTTCATTCAGGGATTTTTTTTCTCTGATTATTTTGCAGTAATCTCTAGACAACTTTGCAGCTGTTAACAATAACAGTGGTCTGAGTTCATTCACAATAAATTGCATTCTGTCAAACCATATTTGGGTTTCTTTTAGTTATCTTATTGTTCTGTCATATTTGGGAAACTACTCTCTCCTGCCTACATACTGGACATGCACACACAGGAAGTGCAAAGTTATGAAGCTTGGGGAAGGACAAAGGAGACCGCAGACAGAGTACAGCCTAAGAGGTCAGATGCTGCAAAACTCACTCGAGGAAAAGAATCTTGGGGTGAGCATCATACCGAGTACATCTCCTGAGGTGCACATAAACCATATAACTGCTGCAGCATACAGGTGCCTGGCAAACCTGAGAATAGCGTTTCAACATCTAAGTAAGGAGTCATTCACGACACTGTACACTGTGTACGTCAGGCCCATATTGTAGTATGCATCACCAGTATGGAATCCACACCTGGTCAAATACGTCAATAAATTAGATTGTGCAAAGGTTTGCAACAAGACTAGTCCCAGAGCTGAGGGATTTGTCCTACGAGGAGAGGTTAAGGGAACTCAGCCTGAGAACACTGAAAAACAGGAGGGATAGGGGGGACATGATAACATAAAATACTGAAAGGAATTGACAGAGTGGATAGAGACATAAATTTCCAGAGATGTGACACATCAACAAAGGGTCACAACTGGAAGCTGAAAACTCAGATGAGTCATGGATATTAGGAAGTATTTCTTCAGCCTTAGAGTTGTCAGGCTGTAGAACAATCTGGAGAGTGATGTAGTGGAGGCAGGATCCATATACAGCTTTAAGAAGAGGTATAATAAAGCTCATGGAGCAGGGAGAGTGGACCTAGTAGTGACCAGTGAAGAAGCAGGGCCAGGAGCTATGACTTGATCCCTGCAACCACAATTAGGCGAGTACACATCTTGCAGGTATCTCATGGAAAAACGCTTGGTACTGCTTTGTGAGAATTGCTAAGTTAGGTTATCAGTTCACCATCTCAATAGATTGTTCATGCAGAATTTACTACCAACATCTTCACTTCCCTAACACACTTACTCTATCTGACCTCACTGAAAGTCCCACTTGTGACTCAGACTTCCTCTGACTTTTTATCAGAAGCTAACTTATTACTCCAACTTTGATTACATTTTTCCTTTAGGACTACTCACTTCCCTTGATAATTACCTCTTGCCCAGTCCTACCCCACTGGTCTTTGACCTTCATGTATTCCTCCTCTAGCACATCCCATCATGTAGCTCTGTATGACCCTTTTGGGTTTAGTGTATAGTTTGATTATATTATTATTATTTTTCTTGGCACTCCCCTACACTAGATTGTCTCTTTGATGCCATTATTAATATCCGATAAAAAGATCGGATATGAAGCAATAACACAGGAGAGAGAAAACTCGTATGGTACACATCCACAAGCAGTTGGTGGTAGAGTGAATGGGAGGGTGTAAATAAAGCTAGGTCAACCATGAAGCAAGAGAAGCCTAGGGTGAGTGGGAGGGGAACTGGCCTGCCTATACCACCACAATGACTGGCCATGTCAGAGTGATAGTGGAAATGGGTAGAAGCACTGCAAATAGTAGTACCCTTTGAGGCAACAGGTGGAAATACAGAAACACAGCACAGAGACAGTAAAGGTGATGGTCTGCTGCAGGGGCTCTTTTTTTTTTTTTTTTCAACAAGTCGGCCGTCTCCCACCAAGGCAGGGTGACCCAAAAAGAAAGAAAATCCCCCCCAAAAAAAAAATTCTTTCATCATCATTCAACACTTTCACCACACTCATACATAATCACTGTCTTTGCAAGTGCAGGCATTGTACTTCCCATTTCCAGGACTCAAGTCCAACTAAATCAATTATCTGGTTTCCCTGAATCCCTTCACAAAATGTTACCCTGCTCTCACACTAACAGATCGTCATGTCCCAAAAACCATTCGTCTCCATTCACTCCTATCTAACACGGGCTCTTAACCTCTATTATTACAGACCCCATTGGATTGCTCAATGTTTCTATACCCCTTTTGCCAGACTGTCAAAATCATCACCACCAGTCCTGTTTGGTACCAGTATAACTTCAAAAAGTCAGTAGCTTGGTTTTACTTTACACATGGATAGCTAGGAACAGAACAGCCAAAAGAAATTCACAAAGATTTTATCATTTATTTATAGAAAAATGGCAAATTGTTGAGAGATCGAATCCCATGTACCATTATTTGGTTTCCATGCCCCCCCCCCCTTCACAAGGGGTATGGATTTCCCCTGTTAAGAACCCCTGGTCTACTGTATCTATTTGTGGGTTGCCTTATTTGCATAATAAAATTCTGCAAATAAGGAACCTGTAAATTTAGGGTGTTGACTGTGAAGTATTTCTTGAACGTAGCCTAGTCCTTTCAGGATGCCGTTACTCTTGTGCTTGGTTAGTGGTATTGTTTTGCTTAATTCTCATTCTCTTGGATGCACTGGTTTCTGAAACTAACTGAAGTGTTACAGTAATAATTTTATTCATGATGCCGGTTAGAGATGGCAACTTTTTTTTTTTCCAGTTAAATTTACAGACAAATATCTGTTGTTCTGCCTCGGTTCATTTCAAACTTCAGTACTGAGTCTGGTCTGTCTTCACCTTCTTTAAATCATATGACCCTCTAAAATGCCACCCTCAACATTCTAACACTTCAGTACCTATTTATTCCTGGTGAACAGGGTGATGGGGTTTGTATTTGTCTGGAATAAGGGTGTCTCTTCAAAGTATCAGTATCGGTCAATTTTAATGGTATCAGCATCATGTTCCAACCAACTTGGATATTGGCATCTTCTAAAATTTTGGTATCGCCCCATCCTAGTCTGGTAAAGTATCTTGTAATGCAGGTGTTAGTCATGTGATGAGCTGCTCTGATTAACCGGTTTCTAGCATACTACTTTAAAATAAAAATCAGTGTTCTACTGTAACATACAATATCTGTCCAGAGGCAGTACCAGAATTTTGTTCTACTGCAACATCTTTCTCTAGGAAAGGGGTCAGAATCTCTGTGCTGGGGAGAGTTTAGGGGTTGCTGTTTGTTTTGAAGGGGTAAGCTTAGAAATAGTACATTCATTTAAAGTTAAAGATACTGTTTGTGAATCTACAATTTGATAGTCTATAATGGATTTCAGCAAGGAAAATTTTTTTTAATTCTTGTACAAATATATTTTTGTAATCAAGAAAGGCAGAACCAAAGCAGGTTACAGCCAGCTATGCCAGTTCATGCATCTTGAACTGTATTTGCCACAAAGAGGGAAACTTGATATCAGGCATTTCTGTTTATTTGAATACAAGATATAACCTGTTTTATTGAATATTAATTTGATGTCAGTCATTTTATTGAATACAATAATTTTTTTCTAACATTTGTAAATCTGTCTTTGTATATCTCAAGCAGATTGGATTACCTTAAAAAGGTTGTCTTCATCAGTATTCTTTATTTCAGGACACTGATGATGTTCCGATGATTTTGGTTGGCAACAAGTGTGACTTGGAAGATGAACGCGTAGTGGGTAAAGATCAGGGCCTGAACTTGGCAAAATCTTTCTCCTGTGCTTTCCTAGAGTCTTCTGCTAAGGCTAAGATCAATGTTAATGAGATCTTTTATGACCTGGTTCGGCAGATCAACCGAAAGTCCCCAGAAAAAAGTGCGAAGAGGCCCGGGGGCCGTAAACCATGTTGCCTGTTATAAGGTTGAGTGTTCTTTCATATTAAAAATAGATAAAGAATGTTTGGATGTTACGCCTTCATCCTCTCAGGTGTAAATTTGGTTTTGTTCTATTGCTAAGGCATGCAACAATGTAATCATTCCTAGGGACTTTTAGGTGTACTTATTGTGTCATCAGTGAGGGAAGTGCCATTGAGAAGCAGTGGCTTTAAGTGATTAAAGCATAATTTCTTAGTTGTGTAGTAAAAATGCTGTTGAATGTTTTTTTGTTGACTGACAAACTTAAGTAATTTGGGGGGGAATATGCATATCTTGCCAATAGAAATTTTGAAAAATAAAAAAAGGCTGGTGCCACACTAATGAATTAAATGTTTTGCACACCATGATAGGGTTTGTATAAACTTAACATGTAGGGGAATTTCCCATGAAAATATGGAGGGTTCCCGTGTTGAAAAATGTGCTCAAACTAATTTGTTGCTTTAGAGCAAAGTCATATTATTCAGACGTTTCCTGACTGTGGCTGGTAGTACAACACACTGTTTATGAAATATTTGATCTGCAAGAATGTGATGTAGGCATAACTCCTGTTAATAATATTTTGTTACTCCTTTGTCTTGTGATTTAGAAGATAAACTGAATAATCATGATTTTTCCAAAGTTTCACTAGTCTATTTTTTCTAGCACAAAATTATAGAATATAGATATAACTAGCATGGAAAGAGTTGATTTTGTTTTTACCTGAGAGAGACAAATTCCACTATCCATCCTCATTGTACCATTTCATAACATTTGTAAAATATGCATTACAGGCATACTTTGAAGTTTGTACTAGGCCTCTAAACCTGATGAATTCTTGATTTGTTAATTTGAATTCATGAGGAATATTTTGTACCTTTCAGTAGCTTGTAGTTTGTTACCCATGTAAGTTGCTTATTAAGGGACCCAAGAGGCGGGCATCGGGTAGCAGGAGGAAATATTGCAAAGGGGTGAGGAGAACATATCAATCAAGCTAGTTTGTCTTAACAAAAGAAGTTTTACTGATCTAACATCCTGTACTTTACCAATACTTGTTATAATGAATATTATGCCAGAATAAGCTTTGGTGAAGTCTTAATTCAGGATTTGCTACTTTCTTGTAATTCCAAAAGTATGAATATGTATCCAGAGGAATTTGTTGAACATTGTTTTCACAGTCTTGTGTAAATCTTTCAGTGTTGCATCCTGATAATGCCTGCAGTTTGATGTGGTGTTGTGTGCTAATTGTCAACTTAATTTCTATTCTGCTGTCAACTAATAGATTTATATATATATATATATAAAGGATATGGATAATGTTTGCCCGAAAGAAGGGCAGATGTGTACATACCTTACTCTGTATTGTGATGCTAATAACCAGATGATATGAATTTAATTACATAGCTCCCCATAAATAAGGCCTAGGAGATCTAGTGATTTCAGGACAGCAGAAACTCCATTTTGAATTTTAAATGGTATTCACCATCACCACTGGAGAGACTTCTTGCCACTCACCACCTGTCTCCACAACAAACTGCTCCTCTTCAATGATGACTGTTGCAATGAAATGCATCATAATCATAATATTGCAGTTTACAAATGACTATTAGTATCATACACATTGTTTTCTACTGAATTTAATGCCGCTCTTTATCACGTAAGAATATAGGTTCTAAAAAAAAAATAACCCTAGAGATTTTGATATATTGTATGTAAGGATTTTAAGTTCATAACATATGCATTGTTAATCAGGTAAATCTAGGGTCATTTTAAGATTAAATTGGCTAGTACTGTAATCCATCAGAATATTAGCAGCTTTATTTAATATTTGATAAAGCTTACTACAGTACTATATTTGTTTTCAACCTGATAATGTGAAATATATATCGTGTACATTGTTCTTCTGACGTTTAATTTCTCACCTGTTTGCTACAATTTCTAATATTGAACATGATTTGAAAATTGCAGGAATGATAGTGAAATGTGGCTATATTGTAAGATGTGATGGTCACATTTCCTTTACCTTGTCAGTTATATATGTTCACTTAAACATTACTAGTACTGTGGGCAGGGGCTGATCTACTGTGAAAATGAAGCTTAAGCTTCAGGGCCCCTAATCACGGAGAGGCCCCAGAAGCGACTTTAATCCACATTGCTTAAAAATTTTAGGTCTGTATGAGAAGGTTTTTTTTTTTTTTTTTTTTAAATAATAGTGTAATTGAATAGGAGAGAGGGAGATCACTTCCCAGTAAAAATAGGTCTTAGACAGGTATGTGTAATGTCACCATGGTTGTTTAACATATTTATAGATGGGGTTTTTCCTTCTTGCTGATGGACCCTCCTTTAATCCTGACTCTCTCGTTAACTTTTTGACAGAAACTGACTTACTACACAAACTGAAGATTATACCTCTAGCACCTCCCTCAGTCCCTTCTACCTCGATCTCTTGCTACCCTCTATCCCTGCACTATCCACTGTTCTGCTGCACTCCATACCCTACTAATCATCCATCTCCCGCTTACAACCTATTCCCCCTGCATCCTTTCCTGCCCTGCCGCGCTGTATAACCCTTGTGGTTTAGCGCTTCTTTTGATTATAATAATAATATAGATGGGGTTGTAAAAGAAGTAAATGCTAGGGTGTTTGGGAGAGGGGTGGGATTAAATTATGGGGAATCAAATACAAAATGGGAGTTGACAGTTACTTTTTGCTGATGATACTGTGCTTATGGGAGATTCTAAAGAAAAGTTGCTAAGGTTAGAGGACGAGTTTGGGTGTGTAAAGGTAGAAAGTTGAAAGTGAACTTAGATACGAGTAAGGTGATGAGAGTATCAAATGATTTAAGTAAAGAAAAATTGGATATCACATTGGAGGGAGGGAGTATAGAAGAATTGAATGTGTTCACGTATTTGGAGTTGACTTATCACCAGATGGGTTTATGAAGGATGAGGTTAACCATAGAACTGATGAAAAAAAGGGGAGTTGGTCTTTGAGGTATCTGTGGAGACAAAACGCTATCCATGGAGGCAAAGAAGGGAATGTACGAGCGTATAGTGGTACCAACACTTATATGGGTGTGAAGCATGGGTTGTAAATGCCGCAGCTAGAGGCAGTGGAGATATGTCTAAAGGGCGATGTGTGGTGTAAATATTATGCAGAGAATTCGTAGTATGGAAATTAGGAGGAGGTGTGGAGTTACTAAAAGTATAGTCAGGGCTGAAGAGGGGTTAAGGTGGTTTTGTCATTTAGAGAGAATGGAACAAAGAATGACTTTGAGAGCATATAAATCTGTAGGAGAAGGAAGGCGGGGTAGGGGTCGTCCTAGGAAAAGTTGGAGGGAGGGGGTAAAGGAGGTTTTTTGGGCGAGGGGCTTGAACTTTCCAACAAGCGTGCATGAGCGTGTTAGGAGTGAATGGAGACAAATGTTTTTTGGGACCTGACGAGCTGTTGGAGTGTGAAGGGATTCGAGGAAACCGGTTAGCTGGACTTGAGTCCTGGAGTGGGATGTACAATGCCTGCACTTTAAAGGTGGGGTTTGGGATATTGGCTTTTTGGAGGGACATCTAAACTCGTATCTGAGCACCTCTGCAAAAACAGTCATTATGTATGAATGATGGTGAAAGTGTTGAACAATAATGAAAGCTTTTTCTTTTTTCCTTTTGGGTCACCCTGCCTCAGTAGGAAATGGCCATGTTAAAAAAAAATTCAGTACAAAATAATAGTTAAAATATAAGTTAAAATGTTATTGTAGTATCATGTAGTCAAGCTGTTGCTGGTTGTAAAGGGGCCCCCATAACAGTTCAAACTTCAGGGCCCTGAAAATGTAGGTCTGCCACTGGCTGTGGGCAGTAACTATTTTAAGGTATAGGGTGTTAAGCTTTAACAGATGGGCTGCACAGTCTAGAGCTTCCTGAGCACGCACGCACAATCACGTCTCCTAGAATCTGTTGGTCTCTGTCGAATTTAACCTTTCAGAGATGGCACCTTGATGCTGGTGAAGGGTTCTTGATCTAAGAAATGAGGTACCATCCCCTTCCTTGGATCAAACCTGATTACCCAGGCACTATGGCCCATGGGTTTAGTATTTCCTTGTGAATATAATCACAATCTAGACTGACACATCAACATGAAGTAAGGAAAAGAAAATTGTGATGGTTTGCTAAAGTCTGAAAAACAGTAGCAAATATTAAGAAGTCAAAATATAATGTTTGAGACTGATTATGAAGGTGGGTTACCCCTGCTACAAAGGCTTTGAAAGTTCCCTGCACATATGTTGGTAAGTAGTAGATTCGCTGGTACAATCACCCGGCCTGGGCCTTGGCTCTGTCGTGGGAGTGTCTCAGACCAATGTCTGCCATGGGAGTGCATATATGTACTGTATGTATAATACTCTTGGCCCCTCAAAAGGTACCTTGATGTCAAATAATTCAAATAATTGGACTTAACCCTCTTCCTTGAATCTCTGGTGCCTTGATCGTCAGTGAAGGGCTCTTGATCCAGGGAATTTGAACTATCCTCTACTTGGATTTTAATGCTTATTTTTTATTATCTACCTAGATCAATCTTCATTGCCTCCCATTCCTCATTCCCCAAGTGCAGTATAACCCCAATGGGTTCAGTGCTTTCCCATAAATATAATAATACTTTGATAATACTTGATTGCCTCCCATTCTCCAGGCCATTTAGAACTACAGATTTAGTGCTTACCAATGATTACATTATTACCCATGGAGTTGGTAACCTTTTGTGATGGGTGGGGTGATTTTTAACAATGGCAGGACAGATCTCCCTCTCCAGAGGTTTTTCCACCCCCATCCCCACTGATGTTGGATAATTTTAATGGGGTGATGAGGTTCGAGTAACTTTGCTAAGACCTGCACTCTCTGCCATTTTTAGTTTAAGTAGAGGGGATATTTCTTTTATCAAAATTTTTTTTCAAGAGAACTAGTGACTTCATAGTTTCCCTCCAGTTAGAATGTCAGTGGCTGATTTTGAAGTAATGACTGATTTTGAAGTAATGACTAGTAATGACTTTAGTTCTATTTTAAAGTTTTTGCTTTCCCTCAAGAGGCTACTTTGCTGTGATGATGGGACTTTTGATCTGAAGACCTGTCTCTTCTCCCCTTCCTCTCCTTTTGGCCTAGTTGGTAGGAATATTTCCCTTCAATGGAGGTGCCTTGATGCAGGGAATTGGAGCTTCCTCCCACTTCCTCATAAAACCTGATTGCCTCCCATCCCAGGGGCTGTATGACCTCAATAAGTTTAGTGGTTCCCCACAAGTATATTAATAACAATGGATATTTCTCTGAAATCTAGCTCCCAGATAAAAGAATCACTTTACCTTATTCTAATATAACTTTCACTGGTAGTGGTTGTCACTCCACTCCATGGAAATTTGATTATCCTACAGTAGTATGCATATTAATTGGGATAGTGATGAAATATGACCTTGGAAAATTAATATTTATTTGAAAAATACACTGCAATGATACAACATAATTGATTTAATAAGAGTTTTGACTACCCTTTGCTTTTATAAGCATTCCTTTACTCTCTGGCATAGAATTGACCTATGTTGAACACATTTTGGCAAGTTATTCGTCATGATACCAGATCCTAATGACAGTAGCACTTAGTTTCTCCACAGTTGAACAGTTTTTTTGTGATCCTGCATTTGGTTATTGCCCATAGATTCCTAATTGGGTTGAGGTCAGGAGAGTTTCCAGGCCAATTTAGAAAGCTTAGCCCACTCTCTTCAAAGAATGTCAGCATTTTTCTGAAAGTGTGGCATGGAGCAAGATCCTGCTGGAAAATGCCTTCTCCATCAGGAAAGTCTATCCATGATGAGAAACAAATGAGTTGCCAGGATTGCCTTGTATTTGTCACTGCATTGTTCCCTCAACAATAACAAGCAGTCTAGGGTTTTTAGCAGTAAAACTATCCCAAAACATCTTAGTTGCGTGTTTTGGCGCTTGTTGAATGTATCCATTCTGAAGAGGTTCACCTTTGCTGCATCTCACTGCCACTGATCTGTGCCCATGTATGTACTTCAAAATGCACCACATCTGAAAATATAACTTTTCTCCATGTATCTGTCATCCATCCCTTAGGTTCGAATGCCCACCGCAGCCCTTTTTTTCTTCATAGCAGCAGTCAATAATTGTTTCTTTACTGACTTTATGGCAGTTCTGCCAACTTCAAGGAGCCTTTGTTGAACAGTTAAAAGAATCAACATTTATGTCAGCTAAAGCCAAATCTCTCTGTAGATCTTCGCTGGTTTTCTTGGGATCCTTCACACTATTTCTCATAACCTTGTCATCATTAGGTGTTGTCTTGTGTTTTCTTCCACATCTTCCTTGATGCAGCACTCCACAATCACCAGGTTTAGCACTTCTATTTGATTATAATAATAATCCACAATCACCAGTGTTGTCAGTTCTCTTCAGAATCCTATCAACAGTTGATTTTGATACTCAAATTTTCGGCCATCTGTTTGATAATCAAATCAGCATGTTTTCTAAGAGCTACAATACTTGCACACTTCCAAGGCGTAACATCTATCATGAATTTCAGCAGTAATCATGAAATGAAGGGGAGAATTTGGTGAAACCACATTCACTCACATAGAACGACTGCAGGTATAGCCTTACAGAACAACAGCTGTTGTAATACTGACGAGTCACAGCATAACACCACAGCTGGATGGTTGCCAAAAGTCAGTAGCAAACTCTTCTGAAAAGAAAAGAACCCAAACTACATTAATTAAACTGGAGACTAAGAAATATGAGATAATCACAAAATTTACTCCTGTCCCAATTAATTTGCACACTACTGTATGTGTCAGGTGGCTATCAGGCAGAACCCGATGGTTGAAGTACTACATAAAGTTGGCCACAAATCCAGTAATAGTAACTGGTGTTCTTTCTGGATTGCCCACTACCACTGTTAGGTGAATAGTTTACATAATTATTGCTCGTGTCAAAACACGCTGTATGACCCTGGTGGGTTTAGTGCTTAATTATGATTATAATATGGTTTAGCGCTTCTATTTGATTATAATAATAATAATATGATTATAATAATAAGAGTGTCTAAACAGGCTTAGTCTATTTTTGGAAGTTCCATTCAGGTGGTAGTCACCAGGTAAGGTAGGTGGTTTCCAGAGAACAGCAGCTCTGTTGCAGTTCAGTTGTGGTTCAGGGTGGATACTGTACATGGTTTTTGGGGTTTATTGGTAGCTGCCCCCATTTTTTTATATTGTGAATGAGACATTACCATATTCTCTTGTATACTCAGTGACTGCAACACGCTTTGGTGACTACAGAACCAGCATTCCTTATGACAATACACAGATCCTCCATATGTCAAAGAATGGTGACTAGGCCATCTGACAAGAGACCAACAGACCAGTCTGATGCTGACATAGCACACACACATACCTCAGTCACATTCATGCTAAATAACACACCACCTGGAAACCTATCCTACTAACGTAAATCTTCCAAAAATGATAATGGACAAGACAAAATTTCACTACAACCAATGAATCACAGCATACCAGAGTAACCACAAACTTGCACAAGAATGCACATCATCACCGCAGCTGTAGGTCTAGCACACATTTTTCATAATAATAATGAATCATAGTGCCTGTATACTGATGTGACACCTTCAGTTCTTGCCGTGGGACCATTTTCATTCCTCACACAGTTGCTTAACAATACTTCAGAGACTGTTCTGGACATACAAGTACGTACAACTAAAATGGCCACGCCCAGTCACCAAGATTAAAATGTATATGTAATTGGTAGTAGGTTGGTAGACAGCAACCACCCAGGGAGGTACTACCATCCTGCCAGGTGACTGTGAAACAGAAACCTGAAACTGTTTTACATGATGGTAGGATTGCTGGTGTCTTTTTTTCTGTCTCATAAACATGCAAGATTTCAGGTACGTCTTGCTACTTATACTTACACTTAGGTCACACTACGCAAACATGTCCACGTTTATGTATACACACTCATCTGAGTTTTCTTTGATTTTATCTTAATAGTTCTTGTTCTTATTGCTTTTCTCTTTCATATCCATGGGGAAGTGGAATAAGAATCTTTCCTCCGTAAGCCATGCGTGTTGTAAAGTCAACTAAAATGCCGGAACAATGGGCTAGTAACCCCTTTTCCTGTATAACTTACTAAAAAGAAGAAGAAGAAAACCGTCAAAGTGGGATGTTTGAATGTGCGTGGATGTTGTGCGAATGATAAGAAAGAGATGATTGTAGATGTTATGAATGAAAAGAAGCTGGATGTCCTGGCTTTAAGTGAGACAAAGCTGAAGGGGTAGGAGAGTTTCAGTGGGGAGAAATAAATGGGATTAGATCAGGGTTTCAAATAGAGTTAGAGCTAAAGAAGGAGTGGCAATAATGTTGAATAATCAGTTATGGCAGGTAAAGAAGGAATATAAATGTATAAATTCAAGGATTATGTGGAGTAAAATAAAGGTTGGATGTGAAAAGTGGGTTATAGTAAGTGTTTATGCACCTGGAGAAAGAGAAGTGTAGAGGAGAGAGAGAGATTTTGGGAAATGTTGAGTGAGTGTGTGGGGAGTTTTGAACCAAGGAGAGAGTAATTGTGGTTGGGGATCTTAATGCTAAAGTGGGTAAAAATGTTGTGGATGGAGTAGTAGGTAAATTTGGGGTGCCAGGGTAAATGTAAATGGGGAACCATTAATTGAGCTATGTGTAGAAAGAGGTTTGGTAATAAGTAATACATATTTTATGAAAAAGAGGATAAATAAATATACAAGGTATGATATAGCACGTAAGGAAAGTAGTTTGTTGGATTATGTATTGGTGGATAAAAGGTTGATGAGTAGGCTTCAGGATGTACATGTTTATAGAGGGCAACGGATATATCAGATCATTATTTGGTTGTAGCTACAGTTAGGGTAAAGGTAGATGGGACAAAAGAAAATGGCAACAGCAAGTAAGAGAGAGGTAAAAGTGTATAAACTAAGGGAGGAGGAAGTTAGGGTGAGATATAAGCAACTATTGGTAGAAAGGTGGGCTAGTGCAAGTAGGAGTAGTGGGGGTTGAAGAGAGTTGGGATAGTTTTAAAAATGCAGTATTAGAATGTGGGGCAGAAGTTTGTGGTTATAGGAGGGTGGGTGCAGGAGGAAGAGGAGTGAGTGGTGGAATGAAGAAGTAAAGGGTGTGATAAAGAGAAAAAGGTAGCTTATGAGAGGTTTTTACAAAACAGAAGTGTTAATAGAAGAGCAGAGTATATGGAGAGTAAAAGAAAGGTGAAGAGAGTGGTAGAGAGTGCAAAAGAAGAGCGGATGAAAGAATGGGAGAGGCTCTGTCAAGAAATTTTGCTGAAAACAAGAAAAATTTTGGAGTGGGATAAACAAGGTAAGAAAGCCTAGGGAACGAATGGATTTGTCAGTTAAAAACAGAGTAGGGAGTTAGTAGATGGGGAGCTGGAGGTATTGGGTAGATGGCGGAATATTTTGAGGAACTTTTAAATGTCGATGAAAAAAGGAGGCGGTAATTTCATGTACTGGCCAGGGAGGTACAACATCGTTTAGGAGTGAAGAAGAGCAGGATGTGAGTGTGGGGAGGTGCGTGAGGCATTACGTAGAATGAAACGGGGTAAAGCAGCTGGAATTGACGGAATCATGACAGAAATGTTAAAAGCAGGGGGATATAGTGATGGAGTGGTTGGTATTTTGTTTAATAAATGTATGAAAGAGGGGAAGGTACCTAGGGATTGGCAGAGAGCATGTATAGTTCCTTTATATAAAGGAAGGGGATAAAAGAGAGTGTAAAAATTATAGGGAATAAGTTTACTGAGTATACCAGGTAAAGTGTATGGCAGGGTTATTATTGAAAGAATTAGAGGTAAGACAGATAGTAGGATTGCAGATGAGCAAGGAGGCTTTAGAGTGGGTAGGGGATGTGTAGATCAAGTGTTTACAGTGAAGCATATATGTGAACAGTATTTAGATAAAGGTAGAGAAGTTTTATTGCATTTATGGATTTAGAAAAGGCATATGATAGAGTGGATAGGGGAGCAATGTGGCAAATGTTGCAAGTGTATGGAATAGGTAGTAAGTTACTGAAGGCTGTAAAGAGTTTTATGAGGATAGTGAGGCTCAGGTTAGGGTGTGTAGGAGAGGGAGATTACTTCCCGGTAAAAGTAGGTCTTAGACAGGGATGTGTAATGTCACCATGGTTGTTTAATATATTTATAGATGGGGTTGTAAAAGAAGTAAATGCTAGGGTGTTGGGGAGAGGGTGGGATTAAATTATGGGAATTAAATGTAAAATGGGAGTTGACACAGTTACTTTTGCTGATGATACTGTGCTTATGGGAGATTCTAAAGAAAAGTTGCAAGGTTAGTGGACGAGTTTGGGAGAGTGTGTAAAGGTAGAAAGTTAAAAGTGAACATAGATAAGAGTAAGGTGATGAGGGTATCAAACGATTTAAATAAAGAAAAATTGGATATCACATTGGAGAGAGGGATTATGGAAGAAGTAAATGTTTTCAGATATTTGGGAGTTGACGTGTCAGCGGATGGGTTTATGAAGGATGAGGTTAACCATAGAATTGATGAAGGAAAAAAGGTGAGTGGTGCATTGAGGTATCTGTGGAGACAAAGAACGTTATCCATGGAGGCAAAGAAGGGAATGTACGAAAGTATAGTGGTACCAACACTCTTATATGGGTGTGAAGCATGGGTTGCAAATGCTGCAGCGAGGAGGAGGCTGGAGGCAGTGGAGATGTCCTGTCTAAGGGCAATGTGTGGTGTAAATATTATGCAGAAAATTCGGAATGTGGAAATTAGGAGAAGGTGTGGAGTTACTAAAAGTATTTGTCAGAGGGCTGAAGAGGGTTGTTGAGGTGGTTTGGTCATTTAGAGAGAATGGATCAAAGTAGAATGACTTGGAGAGCGTATAAATCTGTAGGGAAGGAAGGCGGGGTAGGGGTCGTCCTAGAAAAGGTTGGAGGGAAGGGGTAAAGGAGGTTTTGTGGGCGAGGGGCTTGGACTTTCAGCAAGCATGTGTGAGCGTGTTAGATAGGAGTGAATGGAGACGAATGGTTTTTGGGACATGACGATCTGTTGGAGTGTGAGCAGGGTAACATTTTGTGAAGGGATTCAGGGAAACCAGTTAATTGATTTAATTGGACTTGAGTCCTGGAAATGGGAAGTACAATGCCTGCACTTTAAAGGAGGGGTCTGAGATAGTGACAGCTGGGAGGGACTTTTCTCAGCTGTCGTATCTGAGCTCCTCTGCAAAGACAGTGATTATGTATGAGTGTGGTGAAAGTGTTGAATGATGATGAAAGTATTTTCTTTTTGGGGATTTTCTTTCTTTTTGGGTCACCCTGCCTCGGTGGGAGACGGCCGACTTGTTGAAAAAAAAAAAAAAAAAAAAATGTAATTACCCTACTTGTAAACAGAAATGGTACCCAGACAATTTAGCTTGCAACTAACATTGCAATAATGCTACAAATGCTGGCAATATGGACACCCAGGAAAATATTGCAGATCATTCTAAGAATGTCAATCTGTCAAGAAACAGACAATGACATTTCTGAGGAAATGTATAGTACGTAATCACTCCCTGAGTACATTTGTTTTTTTTTTCTTTGCCTTTTTCAGCTGACTAAGCTTTTCATGTTTTCATTCCAATAATGTCAAACATTACAACACTTGAAACTGACTTTACTTTGCTACTTAGTGGAAATACTATCCCAATTTCATGATTTTAATGAGAGTTGTTAACAATTAGTTGTCGAGTTGTGTTTAAAGTTAATAATTTTTATAAAAAACATATAAACTACAAAATGATGATTACTACAATAAACACTGACAAACATACCATTGAAAATTCACGTTTTTCGAACTGTGAATGGGAAAAAATCAGGTTTGATCCAAGGAAAGGGAGGACAGGTCCAATTCCTTGGATCAAGAGCTTCTCATTGGCCTCGTGGCCTGGCTGGCAAAGCTTTCGCTTCACACACGGAGGGCCCGGGTTCGATTCCCGGCGGGGTAGAAACATTTCGACGTGTTTCCTTACACCTGTTGTCCTGTTCACCTAGCAGCAAGTAGGTACCTGGGTTAGTTAGTTACCATTTTGTCCTAGGCACATGTCGATTAGACACTAGGCCTGTTGTATATATGGTGTGTGTGTGTGTAAGGAAACACTTCGAAATGTTTCGGCCCCGCCGGGAATTGAACCCGGGCTCTCCGTGCGTGAAGCAAGAACGCTAGCCACCATGCCATCGGGGCGTGGGTGTTAGTTGACTGGTGTGGGTTGCATCTTGGGGGACAAGATTGAGGACCCCAATGGAAATAAGACAGACAGTCCTCGATGACGAACTGCCTTGGGTTATCCTGGGTGGATAACCCTCCGGGGTTAAAAATCCGAACGAAATCTCTCTCAAGGATGGGTATGAGGTGACAACCTGGAGTATACCTGGAGAGAGTTCCAGGGGTCAACGCCCCTGCGGCCCGGTCTGTGACTAGGCCTCATGTTGGATCAGAGCCTGATCAACCAGGCTGTTACTGCTGGCCGCACGCAGTCCAACGTACGAACCACAGCCTGGCTGGTCAGGTACCGACTTTAGGTGCCTGTCCAGTGCCTGCTTGAAGACAGCCAGGGGTTTGTTGGTAATCCCCCTGATGTATGCTGGGAAGCAGTTGAACAGTCTTGGGCCCCTGACACTTATTGTGTTGTCTCTCAACGTGCTAGTGGCACCCCTGCTGTTCATTGGGGGGATGTTACATCGCCTGCCGAGTCTTTTGCTTTCGTAGGGAGTGACTCTCGTGTGTACGTTTGATACTAATCCCTCGAGAATTTTCCACGTGTATATAATAATGTATCTTTCCCGACTGCGTTCTAGGGAGTACAGGTTTAGGAACTTCAAGTGTTCCCAGTAATTGAGGTGGTTTATCGCAGTTATGCGTGCCGTGAAGGTTCTCTGCACATTTTCTAGGTCAGCAATTTCACCTGCCTTGAAAGGTGCAGTTAGTGTGCAGCAATATTCTAGCCTAGATAGAACAAGCGACCTGAAAAGTGTCAACATTGGCTTGGCATCCCTGGTTTTGAAGGTTCTCATTATCCATCCTGTCATTTTTCTAGCAGATGCGATTGCTACGGTGTTATGGTCCTTGAAGGTGAGATCCTCTGACATGATCACTCCCAGGTCTTTGACATTAGTTTTTCGCTCTATTGAGTGGTTGGAATTTGTTTTGTACTCCGATGAGATTTTAATTTCCTCACGTTTTCCATATCTGAATAATTGAAATTTCTCGTCATTGAACTTCATATTGTTTTCTGCAGCCCATTTAAAGATTTGGTTTATGTCTGCTTGGAGTCTTGCAGTGTCTTCAACGGTGGACACTGTCATGCAGATTCGGGTGTCATCTGCAAAGGAAGACACGGCACTGTGGCTTATATCCCTGTCTATGTCCGATATGAGGATGAGGAACAGGATGGGAGCGAGTACTGTGCCTTGTGGAACAGAGCTTTTTACTGTAGCCGCCCTAGACTTTACTCTGTTGATTACTACTCTTTGTGTTCTACTTGTTAGGAAATTATAGATCCATCTACCAACTTCAATGCCACCCCATACAGGTCGTTGTCGTCTATGTTATAAGTTTCCCTGATTATCAAGGGCAACAAATCCTGGGCTGACATAGGCGTGATGGCTCCATGCAAAAGTTCTATGCCCACTGTATTCACCCATCGACGCACGCCAAACACCATGACGACACTTAGTTGTTTGCGAAACCGTCAGCAGAGGGTAGCAAGGTGTGTCCAGTCTCCCTGGCAGCTAGGCGAGGAATCCTAGAATTAGGGGGATATGATTGAGATGTAAAAATGGAAAACAGGAATAAATAAAGGGAATGTAAATAACGTGCTAAAAATATCTAGCCAAGACAGGACTCGCAGCAATGGCTTTAAGTTGGAAAAAAATCAGATTGAGGAAGGATATAGGAAAGCACTGGTTTGGTAATAGAGTTGTGGATGAGTGGAACACACTTCCAAGTACCGTCATAGAAGCTAAAACGTTGTGTAGTTTTAAAAATAGGTTGGATAAATACATGAGTAAGCAGGTGAAGGACCTGTCTAGTATGGGTCAACAGGCCTGCTGCAGTGTTCCTCCTTTCTTATGTTCTTATGAGTTGGACCTGACTGGCTTGTACTAATAGGTCTGATGCCGTGCCCCTTCCTTAAGTGGATGTGACCTGACCTGACTAGGTGGGTCATTGGTTTAAGCCGTAAGGTGACTTGGACCTGCCACGCATGGGCCAGTAGGCCTTCTGCACTGTTCCTACTTTCTTATGTTTACACTTATGTTACTCTAACAATACTGCAACTATCCGGGGATCGAACCCCGGCTAGTCACAGTATTGTTAAATAACAAAAAGACACAATACCATGACTGGAACAATACACAAATAACTCGCACATAGGAGAGCACTTTACCACGACGTTACTATATATGATAATTGTACGTAGGTGAAATCCCTACGGGTTTAGTGCTCCCATGATGATGATGAAGATAAAAATAATGTCCTAACTAAACCAAACCAAACACCACTACAGCCTATTGATACAGTAAACAAGATAAATGACTTCTTCTCAACCATAGGATCAAATCTTGCCAGTAAAATCCCAGATACCAATGCCCAAGCAAGTGATTACCTAGATAGGAATTTCCCATCCTCCTTCTATCTTGCACCTACTGAACCCACTGAAGCCACCATGATAATCAAGTCACTTAAAAATAAATCAGGGAATCTGTCTCAAGTCCCACCATTAATATACAAACGAGCCGCTCATGTCCTTTCACATGCTATTTCATTACTTTTTAACAAATCACTAGAAACTAGCACTTTCCCGACACTACTCAAAACAGCAAGGGTTACACCAATACACAAAGGTGGTGACCCCACAGACGTAAACCACTATAGGCCAATATCAAACTTACCGTTGATATCCAAAATCTTCGAGAAACTTTTGCACAAGAGATTATACTCGTTTATAACGACACAAAGCATACTCAACCCCTGCTAATTTGGCTTCAGGAAAAATAAAAGCACTAACGATGCAATAGTAAAATTAATAGACCTGCTTTACACAGCACTGGAAAATAAGGAATATCCATTAGGACTTTTTATTGACCTAAGGAAAGCTTTCGACACAGTAAACCACGGAATCCTACTCCACAAACTTGACCACTACGGAATAAGAGGTCATGTTTTTAGTTAGTTTGATATCTTTATTATGCACCCCATACCCATCCTGTGGGCGGTAGTCAAAAGATTACAGAGGTACATAATGGGTCCAGGGACTGGACCCCAAAGTTTTGATAGCTGAACAAGTTACAAAGGTAATGAACTAACAAGCTACAAAGGTAATGAAACATGTAAGTAAATTTACTTACTTACGTTTATACATGGTTACAATCATGAACAAATTATAACGCAATGAACAATTCACTAGTCTACACCCGGTCACAACTGTAATGAGTTCTTGGTGCAAATTTTATTGTTGGGTCACACACACACACATATACATACACACTTACATATACACAGGAAGGCCTTCGACACAGTTCCTCACA
Source organism: Cherax destructor (assembly GCA_009830355.1). Taxonomy (NCBI): domain Eukaryota; kingdom Metazoa; phylum Arthropoda; class Malacostraca; order Decapoda; family Parastacidae; genus Cherax; species Cherax destructor. Next base: position 244,953 of record WNWK01001352.1, read on the forward strand.
TGAGATTAGTAAAGAAGTTGGAAGAACAAGCATGTATAACAGGAAGGGCACTGGAATGGATCAGGGAATACCTCACAGGGAGGCAACAACGGGTCATGGTGCGTGATGAGGTATCACAGTGGGCGCCTGTGACGAGCGGCGTACCGCAGGGGTCAGTCCTAGGACCAGTGTTATTCTTGGTATATGTAAATGACATGACGGATGGGATAGACTCAGAAGTGTCTCTGTTCGCAGATGATGTGAAATTAATGAGGAGAATCACATCGGAGGAGGACCAAGCAAGACTTCAAACAGACCTGGACAAGCTTGACATCTGGTCTAGCAACTGGCTTCTCGAATTCAATCCCACCAAATGCAAAGTCATGAAGATCGGAGAAGGGCAAAGAAGATCGCTGACAGAGTACAGGCTAGGCGGACAAAGGCTACAAACCTCGGCAAAGGAGAAAGACCTTGGGGTGAGTATAACGCCAAGCACGTCTCCGGAGGCACACATCAACCAGATAACTGCGGCAGCATATGGGCGACTGGCAAACCTAAGATTAGCGTTCCGTTACCTTAACAAGGAATCGTTCAAGACACTGTACACCGTGTACGTCAGGCCCATACTAGAATATGCAGCACCAGTCTGGAATCCACACCTGGTCAAGCACGTAAAGAAACTAGAGAAAGGGCAAAGGTTTGCGACAAGGTTAGTTCCACAACTCAGGGGTCTGTCCTATGAAGAAAGGTTGAGGGAAATAGGACTAACAACACTGGAGGAAAGAAGGGTCAGAGGAGACATGATAACGACATACAAAATACTGCGGGGAATCGACAAGGTAGACAGTGACAGGATGTTCCAGAGAGGGAACACAGAAACAAGGGGACACAACTGGAAGCTGAAGACTCAGATGAGTCAAAGGGATGTTAGGAAGCATTTCTTCAGCCACAGAGTAGTCAGGAAGTGGAATAGTCTAGAGAAAGATATAGTGGAGGCAGGAACCATACACAGTTTTAAGACGAGGTATGATAAAGCTCATGGAGCAGGGAGAGCAGAGACCCAGTAGCGGACATCGAAGAGGCGGGGCCAGGAGCTGAGTCTCGACCCCTGCAACCACAATTAGGTGAGTACATACACACATACACACACACATACACATACACACACACATATATACATACACACATACGCACACACAACATGCACTTGCATACTTCAAATCCTACCTCACTGATAGGTATCAGTATGTCACCATTAAAGACACATCCTTCACGACACGACCACTTGGAGTACCGCAGGGAAGTGTCCTTGGTTCCCTGCTCTTCCTCTTATACATCAATGATCTTCCCAATGTATCACAACACCTGAAACCAATACTCTTTGCTGACGACACAACTTATGTCATCTCCCACCCAAATCTTGCCACGCTCAACACCATTGTTAACGACGAATTCTTAAAAATATCAACATGGATGACAACCAATAAACTTACACTCAACACTGATAAGACCTTCTATATTATGTTTGGCAACAGAGCAGGTGATGCACAATTAAACATTAAGATCAACACTACTCCTATTGCTAAACATAATGAGGGCAAATTCCTGGGCCTTCACCTTGACAGCAGCCTGAAATTCAGCACCCATATCCAACACATAACAAAAAAAGTGTCCAAAACTGCGGGGATCCTCTCTAAGATACGGTATTATGTACCACAATCAGCCCTACTCACACTATACTATTCACTCCTCTATCCCTACCTCACACATGCCATTTGTGCATGGGGATCAACAGCAATTACCCACCTAAAGCCAATAATAACCCAACAAAAATCCGCAGTAAGAATTATCACGCAATCCAACGCTAGGCAGCACACCCCCCCCCACACTCTTCAAAGACCTAAACCTACTCACTGTTCAGAACATCCATACTTACTACTCTGCTATCTACATTTATAGAACCATAAATTCCAATTTTAACCCTGAGCTAAAACACTTTCTTGATAGTTGTGACAGGACCCATAGACATAATACCAGACACAAACATCTCTTTGACATCCCCCGTGTCCGACTAAATCTATACAAAAATTCAATGCACATAAAAGGGCCTAAAATCTGGAACTCCCTGCCTGAAAACTCTAGAACTGCACATACAATCTCCATTTTCACTTACGCACCCAACCGGTAGCTAACCACATGAAAACTACTTTATCTTGCACATATCCACAGCAAAATACACTTGTTGATATCTGTGATTCCCCTTAATTTGCACATGACTGTAACCAAAATTCTAATACAACTATGGCTTCATAATTAAGCTAGTCATAAGTTTGCCTAAGACACTCCAATATAGAAACGGTATTATGCCAATACATCACCTTTACCATTAATATATAAACTAATTGTTAAATTCTTAAACTAATTGTTAAATTCTTAAACTAATTGTTAAATTCTTAAACTAATTGTTAAATTCTTAAACTAATTGTTAAATTCTTAAACTAATTGTTAAATTCTTAAACTAATTGTTAAATTCTTAAACTAATTGTTAAATTCTTAAACTAATTGTTAAATTCTTAAACTAATTGTTAAATTCTTAAACTAATTGTTAAATTCTTAAACTAATTGTTAAATTCTTAAACTAATTGTTAAATTCTTAAACTAATTGTTAAATTCTTAAACTAATTGTTAAATTCTTAAACTAATTGTTAAATTCTTAAACTAATTGTTAAATTCTTAAACTAATTGTTAAATTCTTAAACTAATTGTTAAATTCTTAAACTAATTGTTAAATTCTTAAATGTTTGAATTTCAGTACATCAGTTTTGTAAACCTCAATTTTGTAAACCTAGTTAATCACTACAATTACCTAACCTTAATAGCAGTATAATCATTGTGTCACTATTGAGTAAGACCTATCATAAGACTGCCTGAAAAGCCTAGGCATACCCTAATGCCATGGCATGCCAGTGGCTCTCCTTGCATTACAGTTTTATAATTGTATTATATTTGTAACTACCAATAACATTGTACACTTGTAACATGCATTGAAATAAAAATTATTATTATTATTATATTATATTATTGGCCATCTTGTAATATCTACTTCATAAAATGTATAAATAATATAAGTACACCCCACTTTGTAATATTACCAGAAATAAAGTTGAATTGAATTGAATACTTATGTGGAACTGCACCTATAATAATATTACATATTAAGTACTTATTGTTAAGTAAAAGAACACAAATGCAACTAATGTGACATTTTATTGTGGCAACGTTTCGCTCTCCAGGAGCTTTTTCAAGCCGTTCGGCTTGAAAAAGCTCCTGGAGAGCGAAACGTTGCCACAATAAAATGTCACATTAGTTGCATTTGTGTCCTTTTACTTAACATATTGTCGGTAATTCTACCAATATTATTACATTAAGTACTTATTAATTACTTATTAAGTAAGTTAATTTAGGTACAGGTACTCATCAATACACTTATCATACATAGTTTAACATTATTATTATTATTGTTATATTATTATTATTATTATTATATTATTATATGTGTAAATTACATAGGATAACCCCAAAAATAGTCAAAGTGCCTTGTTTCCACAATGGTATTAGAAGCGGAATATTGAAACGGTTATGGGAAGAAATCCAAATATTTTTCCATTTCTCAGAGGTTATGGGTCCTCACAATTCCCACTAGAGGTGGACCCATCATATGCATAAAAATATATATATATATAATTTAATTAATAAAGGTGTGAGCCCGGTGTTGTTGTTGTCTCAACGTCACTTGTGTTCCTCAGTTTGTATTTGATTTACTAGCCAGTGGTGTATTCGAACTTCTCTCTCCTGCTGCACCACTTATTACACGGATTTAGTGTTTTAATACATATGTCTTGGACACATTACATCAATCTTAAGGAAAAGTAGAATCTTGTGAACGATTCAAAGACAAGTGGATTTATAGTATTAAATACAAGTGTATAAGCAGCTCCAGAACACTTCCAGCCATACACAGTAAGTGATGGCTTTTATTTTAAATGTGAATATAGTAGCAGCTTTAAGGTTTGATATAATATATTATTGAATTTAGGACCTAGTTAGAAAACGCTCATATGTAAAATACAAGCATGTTATCGATACCATAGTGTAATATCCCGTACCTCAGTTAGTAACGCACTCAGCTCACATTGAGTGTCCGTAGTTCGATCCCCGGTACGGGTCTAGCAACTGGCTTCTCGAATTTAATCCCACCAAATGCAAAGTCATGAAGATCGGGGGAGGGACAAAGAAGACCGCTGACAGAGTACAGGCTAGGTGGACAAAGGCTGCAAACCTCGTTAAAGGAGAAAGACTTTCGGGTGAGTATAACACCAAGCACGTCTCTGGAAGTACACATCAACCAGATATGTAACTGCAGTAGCATATGGGCGACTGGCAAACATAAGATTAGCGTTCCGTTACCTTAAGGAATCGTTCAAGACTGTACACCATGTACGTCAGGCCCATACTAGAGTATGCAGCACCAGTTTGGAACCCACACCTGGTCAAGCACGTCAAGAACTTAAGAGAAAGTGCAAAGGTTTGCAACAAGACTACTCCCAGAGCTAAGGGGATTGTCCTACGAAGAAAGGTTAAGGGAAATCGGCCTGACGACACTAGAGGACAGGAGGGTTAGGGGAGACATGAGAACGACATATAAAATACTGCGAGGAATAGATAAGGTGGACAGAGACAAGATGTTCCAGAGAGGGGACACAGAAACAAGGGGTCACAATTGGAAGTTGAAGACTCCTATGAGTCAAAGGGATGTTAGGAAGTATTTCTTCAGTCATAGAGTTGTCAGGAAGTGGAATAGCCTAGAAAGTGACGTAGTGAAGGCAGGAACCATACATAGTTTTAAGACGAGGTTTGATAAAGCTCATGGAGCAGGGAGAGAGGACCTAGTAGCAATCAGTGAAGAGGCGGGGCCAGGAGCTATGACTCGACCCCTGCAACCACAAATAGGTGAGTACAAATAGGCGAGTACACACACACATACAACAGGCCTAGTGTCATGTGCCTAGGACAAAATGGTAACTAACACACATGTGGTAATGCTTCATTTACAGGGAGCAAAGTCAGGGTATTTTTCCAGAATGGTCTGTAATATACCACTGTGGATAAAATACTTTGACATATCTTTAACATTTCTGAGTGAGTTGTCTCTGAATTCATTAATTTTATCGCACTCCATTACATAATGATGCAGGGTGTGACAATAGTCCATCTGGCAAAGTTTACATTTTGTTTGGTCTACATCTGGTGGTGGTGATTTAACCTGCCAAAGATACTTATAACCCAGCCGGAGTCGGGCAGTAGTGACATCCAGGAGTCTGCTTATTTTGTTGGATGCACCATAGACATGTGGCTCCTCCTGCATGATAGAATGATAGATGGACTGACTGGGGTCAATCTCCCTAAGTCTTAAGTCAAACATTGGGCATATTTCCTTATGCCTGCTGTCCCTGTTCATTTAGCAGCAAGTAGGCACCTGGGTGCTAGTGGACTGGCAGTTAAAAAGATTAGAGGTACATAATGGGTCTAGAGACTGGGCTGAAAAGTTCTTATAGCTAACAAAGTTGCAGTGGTAATGAGTTATTTATACAGACATAAATTAAGTCGCAAAAAAAAATTGCCAAAACATTACCTTATATTTTAGTAAGGCATGCTTTTAATAAAAGAAAATGTTTATGTATTATTTACAGTGAGTAAAGTCGATATTTTTCCAGAATGGTTGGTAATACTATACCACTGGATAAAATGCTTTGACATTTCTTTAACATTTCTAAGTGACTTGTTTCTGAATTCATTAATTTTATGCCATTCTAGTTCATAATGATGCAAGGTGTGACATTGTTCATCTGGTAGCATTTACATTTAGTTTGGTCTACATCATTGGGTGGTGGTGATTTAACCTCCCAGAGATACTGGTAACCCAGCTGGAGCCGGGTAGTATGTAGTAACATCCAAGAGTACTTTTGTTGGATGCACCATAGATGTGTGGCTACTCCTGTATGAGTCCATGATGACACATGGACTGACTGACACCAATCTCCCTCAGTCTCAAGTCGGTGAAATTCAGTTGTTCTTTTGTATTATTGTTCTCAAATTGCCAACTGACAGCTCAAGAATGTAAAGTACTCCCTCTTTGAAGGCATATGACTTTGCTAATTTATCATTTCTATCATGTATCCGAAGACCAATGTGAGATAGAATCCATAGAAGGTGTACTCTGATGCAACTGTCCACAATCCTACCATACCTGTGTCTGGCTTCTGACACAAGAATGCCACAATTGATGCTTAAAGGAGTTGAGAACATTTATGGATGATAACCAGTTACAATAAGTGTCAACCTCTGATACATGGACACATTTGAGTGGGAGGAGTATGGCAGACTGTTAAGTTTGAAGGGTAGGGTAGAGGCCCATTTATTGATGTGGCAACAATTGTTGCCTTTTTTTAGGGGGGGGAAGGGGAAAGTCCCCATGGAAGCTATTTATGAGATGGCTGATACTTAATGTGGACTTAATTAGCGAGGTGATTAATCAATAAATGTTAATCTGGTAGACATCTCCTTTAGCAACATTTGTTGTGACATTTTCTCTCCAGGTAGTGTTTTTTGGAAGAAAGATCAGCCGACATAATTGCTCCAAAGTCTTTCATGTGATATATGGTGTACCTATTTGTACATTTACAAAATATGGTGTGATAGAAGTGGGGAAGTGGAATAGAATTCTTCCTCCGTAAGCCATGCGTGTCGTAAGAGGCGACTAAAATGCCGGGAGCAAGGGGCTAGTAACCCCTTCTCCTGTATATATTACTAAATGTAAAAGGAGAAACTTTCGTTTTTCCTTTTGGGCCACCCTGCCTCGGTGGGAAATGGCCGACGTGTTGAAAGAAGAAAGAAAGAAGTGGAATGTTTAGACAGTCTCTGGGAGAAATCCAAATATTTTTCTTCTGCTTTATCTTCTGAGGCTATGGCTTCTTACAATTTGCACTAGAACTGGACCTTATCTTATATATTCAGTTTGTATAGTATCTATTTAACCCTCTCGGTGGCCATTATGTAAGATAAGATAAAAATTTGTCCAGATTTTTAACCTGGAGGGTTAGCCACCCAGGATAACCCAAAGAAAGTCAGTGTGTCATTGAAGACAGTCTAATTTCCATTGGGGTCCTTCAATCTTGATGCGATCCACACCAGTCGGCTAACACCCAGGTACCTACCTACCTACCTACTTGCGAGGTGAATAGGGACAATAGGTGTAAGGAAATATGCCCAATGTTTCCACCCAGCCAGGTATTGAACCATGGACACTCAAGTGTGAGGTAAGAGGGGTTCCTACCAGGCCATGGGACACTGTAGAACTACAGCCAGGGTCCCTCACTTAGTTCTAAGTCATGAGCTTACCTCACTCAAGTAAGCTGTTAGTGGTAAATTTTAGCCTAGATATGAGAGAATGGGTCTGCAGGGTGAGTGTGCGCAGTATAAAAAAAAAAAATCTTCCCCCACACTGTGCAAAATGGGTAAAGCAGAAGTCTGACCATGTTAGATTTAAAATAGAAACTTCAAAAGTGTTTTCTAGGATGGCTTTATTGGGTGTTTCTTGGTATCATTTGATATAATGGAAGACATACTACTGAAATAGATGATTTTGATGGGTTTCAGGACTCCCAGCTTGAAATTGAGGGTCAAAGTATCGGAAATATTAGATTTTTGCAGATTTTTCCTGAGGATTAGAAAGGATTCCCCTATACATCCAGTCTGTTTTATGGGTTTTTAATAGGTCTTGTTTAATTATTGGGATGTCATAAACTATGACCAATCATTCCTGGTTATATTTTTTTTTATCCAAGAAATAGTAATCTAGTTTTGTATGATTATGAATTCATTATATTAATGTTGGCAGAATTACCGACAATATGTTAGGTAAAAGGACACAAGTGCAACTAATGTGACATTTTATTTTGGCAACGTTTTGCTCTCCAGGAGCTTTATCAAGCCGTTACAAACACTACATGGACACAGAGGATATATATAGGTTTAGTGAGGTGTAATACTAGTGGTGGTGGTGGTAGTAGTAGTAATACAGTGGTACCTTGGTATACGTCGACATTGGAATAAGTCCAACTTGGTATACGTTCTGTTTTGACGCAAAAATTTTTGCTTGGTATACGACCTTTATTTGGAATACGACTCGCGTCCTAGAACTTGTATGGGTCAAAATTAGTCGTGACACCGCGCGCTACCCTTGTTTACCTCTTGCTCGATGTGGAGGAGTTAGTGAAGGGGCACAGGGAAGAGCTGACCACTGAGGAGCTGCAGGAACTTGAGAAGGAGCACATGACTAAGATGGATGCACTCTCTTCAGGCTTGGAAGAGGAGATAGAGGAAGCCCCTACTTCATTAATCAAGGGAATCTTTGCCAAATGGATGGATGTCAAAAACTTTGCAGAGAAGTTCCACCCCCAACAAAGCCCAAACAAGCCGTAATAGCATGTCCCATTTCCGAAACATCCTGGGGAGAAGGCAGAAGCAAAGTTTTTGGGACAGATTTTTAGTAAAAGTCAAACCTGGCGAGCTTCAACCAGGTCCAAATAGGGAAAAAGAGACAGAAAAGGGAAGGACTCTCCTTCCAAACAATAACATTATTTCCTCCCTTCTCAGCGCTATCCTAGTAGGCACTCGACTCTCTTCAGCAAAGTAAAGCGAGGTTAACTTTGCATTTATTTCATCTAATTCTTTTGTATTTATGTATGTGTTTTAGTATTAAGCAGTGGTTTAAATTACGTACGTATTTTATACAACCCCATCAATGTATAATACGTATACTAATAATAGGATTTTTTTCATGGGAACAGATTAATTGTTTTCCCTATACAGTGGACCCTCGGTTAACGAATACCCCGGAAATCGTGCAATTATGTAAGTATAATTTTGTAAGTTCTTGTGGAAGTGTATTTTTGGGGGTCTGAAATAGACTAACCTACGTGAAATTTTTCCTTAAGGGAGTAAATTCGTTCGGTAATGGCACTTGAGCAGACTTCAGGAGTGAAGTTTTTACGAAACTCGGGGGTCCACTGTACTACATATTTCTTATGGGGAAATTCGTTTGGTATACGTCCTGTTTGGTATAAGTCAAAGGTCCTGGAACGGATTAAGGACATATACCGAGGTACCACTGTATTAGTTGTAGTAATACAATGTGGTAGAACAATCAACTTGCACATGAGTAAAAGGTTATAAAAGCAATTACTTGGGTAGCATACAAATAGGTTAGACAAATATTTGTTAGTGGTTGCATTTGTAACGGCTTGATAAAGCTCCTGGAGAGCGAAACGTTGCCGCAATGAAATGTCACATTAGTTGCACTTAGTGTGCTTTTACCTAACATGAATTCAAGTTGGAAGGCAAGTGTAATCAGGAGAGGCCTGTGGATGTGATTAGTGAACAGAAGAAATGCTGTTTTAGTGCCAGGAATGTCTACAGTGTTTATTTTGGACTATTTTTAAATTGATATTTATTTTTAATTTTGTGTAAACTTGGCCAAATTACTGACTCTATGCACTTTATAGGGTAGTTGTAATAATTGAGTGGAGGGTTTCTTGTGTACAATTCATAGAATGGAAGGCATACTAGCTAAGAATTTGGTCAAATGGAGCCATGGAATTGGCTTAAAATAAGACTTGAAGTAAGCAAAATTGTGTAAATTGCACCCAGACTACTAACTTTGACTGTATAATTCTGCAAGTTTTCCATCAAATTTCATACTTTTGGTGTCATTACCTTCAGAAAGACTAACATTTCAGATTTTTTCTTTTTTTAACCCTTTCGGGGTTTCGGCCGTACTAGTACGGCTTATGCACCAGGGTTTTCGTTGTACTAGTACGCCTAAATTCTAGCGCCCTCAAATCAAGTGGAAACAAGCTGGTAGGCCTAGATGTGAGAGAATGGGTCTGTGTGGTCAGTGTGCGCAGTATAAAAAAAATCCTGCACCACACAGTGCATAATGAGGAAAAAACTCTGACCGTGTTTTTGGTTTAAAACAGCAACTTTGCAGTCTATTTTCGTATAGTATTTATGCTTGTATACTAGTTTTCTTAGTCTCATTCGATAGAATGGGTGATATATTACAGAAATAGAGATAATTTTGACTGGTTTGACGATGACAAGTACGTACCTTGAAACTGAGCGCAAAGTAGCGAAAATGTTCGATTTTTTGCTGATGTTCAAGAGTAAACAAATCACGCCATGCGTCCAATACACATCAACTGGGTAGTCTAATATTCTTGCACAAGCGCGCTGATATTATTTATACCATTTTTACAATGATGCAGTTGTATACATAACAGTAAATCTTCTATTTTTTGTGAGAATAAAAATTCAAAATGGAAAGCAAAAGTAATGTAAGAGGGGCCTGGAGACGTGACTAATGAACAGATAAAATGTTATTTTAGTGCCAGGAATGTCTTTTTTTTTTTATTCTGGACCCTATTTTGAAATTAGCATCTTTTGAAATTTGTGTGAAATTGGCCAAATTGCAAATTTCTGACCACCTTATTGGGTAGTTCAAATCGGTAAATTGGAGGTTTCTTATACTCAATTGATAGAACAAATGGAATTCTAGCAAAATAGCTATAATTTTAGTGGACTGAAACATTGGAATTTGCCGAAAATAAGGCTCAAAGTGGGTGAAATTGCCGATGTGTAAATGCCATTGATACCGCTAACTTCGCGAGAGCATAATTCTGTTAGTTTTCCATCAAATTTCATAATTTTGGTGGCGTTATGATCGGAAAAATATTCTCTTATAATTTCATAAGAAAATTTTTATTTTTTTTCCAAAAAATTTGAGACCCTGAGAACGAGTTTCAGAGAGGGCCTTGGGACCCCAAAGGGTTAAAAGTGGACACTGGAAGCAATATTAATTTTAAGGGTCTGGAGAATGAAAGGGTTAACCCAATTGATTGAGAAGAAGAAACCCCTTCAGCTATCAGAACTACCCTATTAAGGGCACAAAATTCTTAAATTTGGCCAAATTTGCACAAAAATTCCCATTTTAAAAAAAGTCCAAAATAACATTGTATTCATTCCAGCCACAAAAACAACCTTTCCTCTATTGTTCAATCATGTCCCTAGGCCCCTCTTACATAATGCTTGCTTTCTATTTCGAATCCATCACATGAAAAAAAAATTTAGTTTTACCCAATTTCTTGGCTAATAAAATATAGCCAACTATGTTTGGTCATAGTTTAGGCCATCCCAATAATTGAAGCAGACCTAGTAAAAACCCCTCTTCTGCTCTGATGCCTATTTCAAGCTATTTCACTATTGTTATTGTTATGCAGGATTCTGCATTGCATTGTAATATATAGTGAAGCGTGCCATAATAGTATGAATGATGTTATAATTGTAAAACTTAATTTTATAATTCATACTGTGCATTTGGGAATACTGTAAAGTACTTTAGACTGTAAATGTAAAGGAATCTTGCTGGGATATATTTTCCAACTGTGTTTTGGCTGGCGGGTAAGCGTGGTTGGTTTGGGGAAGAAGTCACGTGGAGCAAGCGGCATGGTGGAGGATGCGGGCCTGACGCTGCATATTTTACTAAGTTTTGTACTCCTCTGGTTAGGAAATCCACGCAATAGGCTACTTTAATGCTTACCAGTAGGCTCTGGGGCTCTGACGTGATCAGGGCTCGGTTGGTTGAGTGAGAGCTGGTGAATTTGGATAACATGTTTTCGGCAAGAGAGTAGGGTAGTGTATGGCATGGTGTCCTCGAGCACTACCCCCATACGCTCAGGGTTTTATTTTGTGCGACTCCTGCCTGCTGACTCTTCATGTATCGGGTTTTAGGTGTTTCAGTATGAGAGAGAGATGGGTGAATATTTAGTGAGTGTATATAGTGTTATATTAGTTTTGTAACGAGTAATTTTCCCCGAACCCTCTGATAACCAACCCATTCATGTATCAAATGCTGGTTTAGCGCTTTGTTTTGACTAGGATAGCTCTAGGTGGCCTAGTTTTACATGTGATTTGTGTAACTTTCACCTTTGCCCTTAGACAAGGCTTTAGACCCCAGGGGTTCTCACTTTTCTGCGTAACCACAGTACTTTGGACTGTAAATGTAAAGGAATCTTGCTGGGATATATTTTCCAACTGTGTTTTGGCTGGCGGGTAAGCGTGTTTGGTTTGGGGGAGGAGTCACGTGGAGCGAGACTCCTCCCCCAAACCAACCACGCTTACCCGCCAGCCAAAACACAGTTGGAAAATATATCCCGGCAAGATTCCTTTACATTTACAGTCTAAAGTACTTTACAGTACCCCCAAATGCACAGTATGAATTATAAAATTAAGCTTTACAATTATAACATTCATACTATTATGGCACACTTCTCCACTATACGTATATTACAATGCAATGCAGAATCTGCACAAGTTATACATAATAATATTATAATATAATAATAATATTTTTATATTGATGCAAGTTACAAGTATACATAGTTATTGGTAGTTACAATTATAAAACTGTAATGCAAGGAGAGCCACTGGCATGCCATGGCATTAGGGGCAGCTTATTCTAAAGACTTATTCACTAAGTACTTTATACTAGAGAAATTGATTGAGTTTATTCTAGTTATATATTATTTCAAATTACAATATGATTATACATACAGTGGTACCCCGACTTACGATGGTCCCCAAACACACCCTTTTATGTAAGTTGATTTTTTTAAATGCTTTTGTAAGTGTAATTTTGGGGGTCTAAAAGGACTAGTCTATTTTACATCATTTCTTATGGAGATAAATTCGTTTGGTAATGGCACTTGAACAGCATTCTTGAATGAAAAAATATCGTAAGTCGGGGTACCACTGTACTAATTTAACTGTCTAATGAATGGTTAGAATAACTTCAATGACTAGTATTAAATTGATATGGAGAATTTTTTTTTTTTTTATTCAATATTGCACTTGTCGAAACTTTTAGTTTATGAAAGGCAATAAGAGGTCAATGAATGCAACGAGCTATTGAACTAATAGAAAAAATTGTTTTGACTAATATTAAAAGTAGTTTTGATCAAATTTTAAGTAAATAAAATGACTGAAATTGGCTAATGGTATAAGGTATTTATATAATATAAGTAAATAATTGCACTTATCAGGTAGTTGCTTATAAAGGAAATATAAAGTAAGTCACATACACAATGAGGTAGTTGTTTGAATATAAGAATACAATTAAGCAAATATAAAGTGACTGAAATTTGGTTATGGTAAAAAGGTATTTAAAAGTATAAGTAAATAATTGCACTTATTTGGTATTTGCTTATAAGAAAAATATAAACTAAGTCACATATACAATGAGGTAGATGTTTGACTATAAGAATATAAACAAATAGTGAAAAGGTTATACAGTAGACCCTCATTTAGCACGGTAGTTACGGTCCTGAAAACATCGTGTTAGGTAAAATCGTGTTAGATAATTAAAAGAACTTATGGGAAAAATAGGGTTACAGTCCTGAGAGTCCCCAAAAAGCCAAACAAGTTTTTTTTAGACCAACAGATCTTACAAATATAAAAGAGAATATGTAATTGTAGTTCATTATCGTGATGTATTATGTTGTTTTTACTGCTTAAGACTACAAATGTAACAGAAATAATAGTATTTACCTTAAATTGTGGGTGTTGATGTTTGTGGATGATTGTGAAGAGTGGAGAGTTATGCTGTGGCCCTACTGGGCTGAGGTGGATAGTAGAGATTCTGGAACTGAAGTCCATAGTTGTACTGAGTGTCTCTAACTTTAATAAAGTCATTCAGTAAGTCTTTAAGTCAAGTCATTCCATTAAGCTCAGTCAAGTCATTCATTAAGTCAGTCAAGTCTATTCGTCATTCATTAAGGTCAAGCGATTCATTAAGTCAGTCAAGTCATTCATTAAGTCAGTCAAGTCATTCATTAAGTCAGTCAAGTCATTCATTAAGTCAGTCAAGTCATTCATTAAGTCAGTCAAGTCATTCATTAAGTCAGTCAAGTCATTCATTAAGTCAGTCAAGACATTCATTAAGTCAGTCAAGACATTCATTAAGTCAGTCAAGACATTCATTAAGTCAGTCAAGACATTCATTAAGTCAGTCAAGACATTCATTAAGTCAGTCAAGACATTCATTAAGTCAGTCAAGACATTCATTAAGTCAGTCAAACATTCATTAAGTCAGTCAAGACATTCATTAAGTCAGTCAAGACATTCATTAAGTCAGTCAACATATGCAGTCAAATTCATTAAGTCAGTCAAGACATTCATTAAGTCAGTCAAGACATTCATTAAGTCAGTCAAGACATTCATTAAGTCAGTCAAGACATTCATTAAGTCAGTCAAGACATTCATTAAGTCAGTCAAGACATTCATTAAGTCAGTCAAGACATTCATTAAGTCAGTCAAGACATTCATTAAGTCAGTCAAGACATTCATTAAGTCAGTCAAGACATTCATTAAGTCAGTCAAGACATTCATTAAGTCAGTCAAGACATTCATTAAGTCAGTCAAGACATTCATTAAGTCAGTAATTCATTAAGTCAGTCACATTCATTAAGTCAGTCAAGACATTCATTAAGTCAGTCAAGACATTCATTAAGTCAGTCAAGACATTCATTAAGTCAGTCAAGACATTCATTAAGTCAGTCAAGACATTCATTAAGTCAGTCAAGACATTCATTAAGTCAGTCAAGACATTCATTAAGTCAGTCAAGACATTCATTAAGTCAGTCAAGACATTCATTAAGTCAGTCAAGACATTCATTAAGTCAGTCAAGACATTCATTAAGTCAGTCAAGACATTCAGTATTAAGTCAGTCAAGACATTCATTAAGTCAGTCAAGACATTCATTAAGTCAGTCAAGACATTCATAAGTCAGTCAAGACATTCATAAGTCAGTCAAGACATTCAGTAAGTCAGTCAAGACATTCAGTAAGTCAGTCAAGACAATCAGTAAGTCAAGCATTCAGTAAGTCAGTCATCAGTAAGTCCTCAAAGCATGAGGATTCTTACAGCGGTAAATAACCATGGGCTTACACTTGAAATCACCTGATGCATTACCCAAAAGGAGCAAGGTGAAGCGATCCTTTGCTGTCTTGAAGCCTGGTGCACTTTTCTCTTGCTGACTGATATAAGTTCATGTTGGCATTTTCTTCCAGAAAACACTTGTCTCGTCAGCATTAAACACTTGTTGTGGCTCATAGCCACCCTTAGTAGGACCCCCACTGACTCAATGGTTTAACCTACTGCAGGCGACCGCGGGCTCAAAATTTTTCCCCTCCAGCGAATCGCGTAATATAAGGTTTACGTCGTGTTAGATAAAAATGTGCCGCAATTCTTCAATCGCGTAATACCCAAAACGCGCAACATAAAGTCGTGCTAAATGAGGGTCTACTGTAATTAAAATTTCAAGTAAAAAGTAATTACTAATACTGTAAATAGTTAAGGTTGGGAAATGGTAATGATAAATATGTATTAAAAATAAAAAAAAATAAAAAAAATGGTAACAGATAAGAAAAAAGATATATATATATAATAAAAAATAGGTTATACAATCATATTTAGTGGGAAATTTAATATATTGAGGTAGCAGTTATTTGAACAAATATGAATTTAATTACCTTAATACAGTATACAATTTTGAAGTTAATTACATTAATATTCAATCAGTTTTGTGAGAAATATAAGATTGTGAGGTTGCAGTTACTAGTACAACTGTTGCACTAACGCAGACTAAGGATTAGGTCATTGAAGTTGATCAGTCTGTGTAAGGTTAGCATCTCGAAGGAAGTTGGACAGTTCGTTTTCATTCGTGATATAGTAAGCACGGCCTACATTTGATTTCTTAACTAGGATTTTCCCTTCCCGTGTGAAGCACTGGTGGATTTTGTCATTATTCTCACGTTTAAGCTTTCTTACTCTGTATAGGAGGTTCTGACATTTTTTGTGAGGCACTCATTTACATAAAGATCTTTTTTTGCACTAACTACATTAGAAAACACTTTTAAAGTCACTATTTTAAACCAAATACTAGGTCAGTTTTGCTCTTTCTATTGTGCTGTGGGGGCAAGATATTTTTTTATACTGTGCACAAACATTGTCTCAATATCTAGGCAAAATGGTTTTGCTCACAGCATATTTGATGGTGCTGTACTTTAAGCATAGGTCTTTGAGTGACACTGGCATCTATGAATTAGATCTACATGGGAGACAGTGAAAGGGTTAACTACAGTGATCATTTCCTATTAATGATTAAGCTCCTAATCTTCTTTCAACACACCGGCCATATCCCACCAAGGCGGGTTGGCCCAAAAGGAAAAACGAAAGTTTCTCCTTTTTAAATTTAGTAATATAGTATATACAGAAGAGGTTACTAGCCCCTTGCTCCTGGCATTTTAGTTTCCTCTTATGGCACTCATGGCTTATGGAGGAAGAATTCTGTTCCACTTCCCTATGGAGATAGGAGGAAATGAACAAGAACTAGTAAGAAATTTGTAGAAAACCCAGAGGGGTGTGTGTGTGTGTGTGTGTGTATATAGTATATGCTTGTACGTACATGAATGTGTAGTGTGTCCTAAGTGTAAGCAGAAGTAGCAAGATGTATACCTGAAACCTTGCATGTGTATGAGACAGACACCAGCAATCCTATCAAGTAAAACAATTACAGGCTTCCGTTTTACTCTTGGCAGGACGGTAGTACAGTGGACCCTCGAGTTTCGTGAGCTTTGCGCTTCGTGAATTTTGCCTTTCGGCAACTCTTTTTGTCAAAATATAGCCTCGCGGTTCGTGATTTGCCTCGCGATTTGTAGACTGTACGGAACGCGTCAGAGCGGCCTCCACCATCCGTGCACGCACAAAGGCGCCCCACACACCATTCAGAGGCAGTCTGGCATTTTCTCCGCGAGTGACCATCACCCGACGCGTTCATAAGATACATTTCGTAATACGTGTATTCCTTTCTCTTTTTGTGCTTGCAACTACTAAATAAGCCACCATGGGCCCAAAGAAAGCTTCTAGTGCCAGCCTTTTGGTAAAGAAGGTGAGAAACACGATAGAATTAAAGAAAGAAATCATTGTAAAATATGGAAGTGGAGTGTGTGTGGCCGACCTTGCCAGGATGTATGTACTGCAAACCCCATTCAACCATCACTTCCATTGTGGCAAAGAAAAAGGAAATCAGGGAAGCTGTTGTTGCGAAAGGGGTAGATATGCTCTCAAAAAAAGATCGAAAATGCTCAAAGATGTTGAAAATTTGTTGCTGTGGATCACCAAGTAACGGTCAATAATTCGTGAAAAGGCAAGGCAGTTGCATGCCAATCTCGTAAAGAAAATGTCTGGAATGAGTTCTGATGTTAGTGAATTTAAGGCCAGCAAAGGCTGGTTTGAGAGATTTAAGAAGCGTAGTGGCATACACTGTGTGGTAAGGCATGGCGAGGCTGCAAGTTCTGACAAATGTGCGGCTGAAAAATTCTTGCATGAATTCAAGGCGTACATAGAGGATGAAGGATTCCTCCCCCAAAAAAGTGTTCATTTGTGATGAAACAGGCCTCTTTTGG
Source organism: Cherax destructor (assembly GCA_009830355.1). NCBI lineage: Eukaryota > Metazoa > Arthropoda > Malacostraca > Decapoda > Parastacidae > Cherax > Cherax destructor. Next base: position 262,572 of record WNWK01001352.1, read on the forward strand.
AAGAAAATGCCAAAGATGACCTAAAGGACGCAGGAGGAAAAGGCACTGCCAGGACACAAGCCTATGAAAGACAGGCTAACTCTTGTTCTGTGCTAACGCTAGTGGGTATTTCAAAGTGAAGCCTTTACTTGTGTATCACTGAAAATCCCAGAGTGGTCAAGGAAAACAGTGTTACCAAGAGTAAATTGTGTGTGATGTGGAAGGCTAACAGTAAGGCATGGGTCACGAGGGAAATTTTCCTTTATTGGTTCAATGAAGCGTTTGGCTCGAGTGTGAAGAAATGCCTCCTTGAAAATAAATTGCCACTAAAGTGCCTCCTGGTAATGGACAATGTTCCTGCTCATCCTCCAGACTTGGATGACCAAATGGGGGAGGAGTTTAGTTTCATCACAGTGAAGTTCTTGCCCTCTAATACCACTCCTCTCATCCAGCCCATGGACCAGCAGATCATGTCAAACTTCAAAAAACTCTACCCCAAAGCAATGTTTCAGAGGTGCTTTGATATGACCTCACACTCAATTGACCCTAAGAGAGTTCTGGAAAGATCACTTCAGTATCCTCCATTGTATAAACCGCAGGAAGTGACTTCCAGGACTTTGAACTCTGCTTGGAGAAAATTGTGGCCAGATTGTGCCCTCGACAAATATTTTGAATTGTTTGAGGCTGACCCTGTTGACCCTATGCCATTTGTGGAATGTATTGTGGCATTGGTAAATTTCATGGGGGTTGGATGTGAGTGGCCAAGATGTGGAAGAGTTGGTGGAGGACCACAGTGAAGAGCTGCAAGAGCTTCATCTGCAACAGCAACAGAGCACAGCTGAGGAAATTGCTTCACAGGAGCAGGAACAGATAGGGAAGAAGGTGCCTTCTTTAGAGATTAAGGAGATTTATGCAATGTGGAGTAGGGTGTAAACATTTATGGAGGAACATTATCCTAACAAAGCTGTTACAGGCCGTGTTTGCAACATGTTCAATGACAATGTCGTGTCCTATTTTAGGCAAATTTTAGAGATGCCAGAAACAGAGCTCTCTGGAACAATTTTTTGAGCAACAGGGGTCCAGTGACTCAAGCTGGTCCTAGTGGCATTAAAAAACAAAGGGAAGTAACCCCGGAAAAGGACTTGGTACCAGAAATCTTTATGGAAGGGGATTCCCCTTCCAAACAATAGTGTAACTTCATTCTCTCCCCTCCTCCTGTCTTCCATACACCAACAAGTCTTCAATAAAGGTAAGGGATATTATTATTGTTTTATTCTTGATTTCTCATTGTTTTCTGTATGTAAATCTATATTTAATCTGAAAAAAAATTTTTTGTTAATACTTTTGGGTGTCTGGAACGGATTAATGGATTTACATTTCTTATAGAGGAAATGGTTTCGCCTTTCGGCAGACTCTGTGGAACGGATTAATCATGAAACTCGAGGGTCCACTGTACTTCCCTGGGCAGTTGCTGTCTACCAACCTACTATCTATATGCTCGTAATATTCTTGTTAAATATGATCTTTACATTTCAGATGGATCAACAAAGGCAGAAGCCAACTTACAGATCTGAAGTTGACCATTTATTTGAATATTCCGGCAAAAAGTGCATCCCCCCAGAGAGTAAGTTATCAATTTTTGGTATGGTTGTCATATTTGAATAATTTTGCCTTAAAATATGTTTTGAAATTTGCCGTTAAAATTTAGTGTTTATTAACCCTTTCAGGGTTTCGGCCATACTAGTACGGCATATGCACCAGGGTTTTTGATGTACTAGTACTGTCAGTAATATGTACTGAAGCATAGTGTTACACTTGTGTAGTGTATTATAAGTAATTCTAGTTGTATTACATTTGTGATCCCTTGTTACGTGTGACGTCAGAGACCCGCACCATGTGAGTGCTACGTCAGAGGCCTCCCTCTCATTCCTAGGTAGACCTAAAGCTGGACAGACGTGCTGGGTATTCCTCCTCACAGATTCCGTTAATACACCAGTCACCAACCACCCTAGTGTTTCCATTGGCTACCTTTTATCTCTAAGAACCCCTTCCGATAAATGGTGTGCAGCGGAGGGCCGTAATTCTTTCGATTACGGATTTCTAGAGAGAGAGTCTAACAAGCCGGTAGAGACACTGTGTGTCTCCAGAAACCACGCTACCAGCTATCAACACCCCAAGCAAGGATTCGTCAGCCTGTCTACAATATCTCCTGGTCAACTAAGTGCCTTATCTTATTTGTTAAAACCTACGAGGGGTAGACCCGGGTTTTGCAAATTTACTATGAGATAAGCCAGTTTGTGAGGGAAGAGTGCCTGTGCCAAGTCAAGATCCCAAGCCATCGTACCTGTCCAAGCTAGCCTAGCATTAAGCCAGCTTTCCACCCTGCTGAGCTAATTGTAACAAGAATCCAAGCCAGTCAACCTGTGTGAAAGGTCTAAACTAAGCCAGCAAGCCACCCAGCTGTCTGAGAAGTAACCCAGCAAGCCACGCGAGTCCCCAGTAATTCCTACCGTCTTTGTGCTCCAGTGTATCGCTGTTTTGAGTGCCAATACCATCCCTGTGGTATTCTGGGTTGTTCCAAGCTACCCTGGCTTTAGATTAGTGTGGGAGAAAGCCATAGTAAGCGTGACGCTGCGTGCCAGCCCAGTCAGCCACCCACACACAAAGACACACCGCCATTAAACACATGTGGCTTATTTCACTCAAGTTTTTGGGTTTATCGTCGATCTTTTCGGTCCACATAGTAAGGAGAAGATAGATTTTGCGACCTTCCAACTAGTGTGCCAACGATTAAAGCCTATCTGTGTGGGTTCTTCATTTAAGCACATATTCTTCAAGATTCTTCTGAGTGAGCAGGCGACAATATCTCCACTACCATCCACCTACTCCAGCTTCAATAATCTTTAACAGCCTAGAGCCTAGAAACATTTATTTTGTTTTTGTTTCAGATAATTAAGAGACAATTGCGAAGACCACATTGGTAAACAGATTAATCACTAAGCGAGGAACCACCCCTTACCGATACTTGAAACATTTATAACAACCATTTAAAACATTTTATTCTATAAAGGAAACTCCAACTTTGTTTTAATTTGCATAACTCTTACATATTACAGAAAATTGTAATTACTGTACTACAGTATAAAAATGATGTTCCCAAAAAATTAAAATTACAGTATAAAAAGAGACATTCAGATTAACATTTTAGTCATCGAATTCTTCAGAGTACTGGTTCGAGGTCATCATTATCAGGGTTATCAGGAGCTGTAATCAAGCTGAAGTCAAGAGCTTCCTTTTTGCCGACATCTTGTACCATGGGGGTGCACAATGAAGTACAAATATGTAGTCTTGGAGACTGTGAAAGCTAGTGTACCGAGTGGCTGCAGGAACAAAACCGAGATGCTTGATGCTGAGACGCCGTGCTGCTAGTTTCCATGACCCAAGTTCTTCTACGGCATACAATACTGACTGGTCGGAGAGCCTGTCTTAACTGAACAGTTGGTAAACGAGTATACATCGCTAAGTGAGGAGTGTCTGTATAGGATAGCCTTCTTTGATATTTTAATCTTCCAAATGATGGTAGACAATAGTATTGTACAAGAAATAGTATGTATCTGAAAGTATGTTAGCCCAACACACATACTGGAGAACTATTGGAGATTTTGTGAAAGTTTTCTTTGAACCAACAGATAACAGAACCTGCCATAAATGAAAACACAGGATATGAAACATGAGAGCATGTAAAAATTTTGTATAATAATGTCAGATGACCTATCATTTAACCCTTTCACTGTTTAGACCCTTAAAATTAATACAGTGGACCCTCGGTTTTCGTTGAAAATTCTTTCCAGAATGCTGTTTGAGTGCCATTACCGAACGAATTTGTTACCATAAGGACAAATGTAAATCAGTTTAGTCATTTCAGACCCCCAAAAATACTTACAAAAGCACTTACGAAAATACACTTACATAATTGTTTGAGTTTGGAGGTGAACGAAAACTGAGGGTCCACTGTACTGTTCTATGTCCACTTTAAAAAAAAATCTTTTGAAATGGTAGAGAATAATTTTCTGGAGGTAATTACACCAAAAATACGAAATTTAATGAAAAACTTAAATAATTATGCAAGCTCAAAGTTAGTGGTCTGGGCACAATTAACACATTGGGGATTTCTCCCAATTTGAGTCCTATTGTAAGTCAATTCCATTGCCCCATTTGATGAAATTCTTAGCTATTTCACTAGTATGCCTTCTCTTCTATTGATTGAGCATAAGTTACTGCCTATTCAACTATTACAACTACCCAATAAAGTGCACAGAAGTTGGTAATTTGTCCAATTTTACACAATATTAAAAAAAATACAAATTTAAAAAGTCTAAAATAAATAATGTGGACATTTTCCTTTCACTGAAACATTTCCTTTATTCATTTATAATGTCCCCAGGTCTTCTATTGTACTTGCCTTCCATTTTGAATTCATCATACAAATGAAATTTACTCTATTTCTCAGATAATGAAATCAAACCAAGAATGATTGGTCATGGTTTATGGTGTCCCAATAATTGAATCAGACGTTCTAAAAACCCATAAAACAGACTGGGGGGGGGTGTAGGGGGGCCCTTACCCATTCTCAAGAAAATTGGCAAAAATTGAATATTTCCAGTACTTTGAGTCTAATTTCAAGTTACTTCTGGTGTTGAAGCCAACCTAAATCTCTTTCAGTATTGTTTTCCATTTTATTAAATGATACCAAGAAACAGCCAGTAAAACCATAAAAACCATCCTAGAAAACTCCTCTGATTTGCGGTTTTAAACCAAACACATGGTCAGTTTTGCTTTTCCCATCATACACCATGTGGGGGCAGGATTTTTTTTATACTATGCACACTCACTGTGCAGACCCATTCTCTCGTATCTAGGTCAGATTTTACCGCTCACAGCTTATGAGTTTGCTGAGGTCGTGACATAGAACTACATGAGGGACCCTGTCCTCAATGATGGCCACTGAAAGGGTTAGTGGAAGGAGGATTCTTAAGAGGAAATGGAATTGAAAGGATATAAACAAAGAGTATCACAGAAAATGTAAAATAAACATTATATTGATAGTTTTTTTTTTATTTTCAGCACTGTATATACAGTGGTACCTCGAGTTACGATATTTTTTCATTCGAGAATGCTGTTCAAGTGCCATTACCAAACGAATTTATCCCCATAAGGAATAATGTAAAATAGACTAGTCCTTTTACACCCCCAAAAATATACCTACAAAAGCATTTAAAAACATAAACTTACATAAAAGGGCGATTTTGGGGACCATCGTAACTCGAGGTACCACTGTACTTGGAACAAGTTGTTTGGAGTGGAGTACTGTATATAAATGTTCCAAATTTTCAGATATTCTCTCAAGAACTCAGCCCAGTAAGCTTTTGGATGATACAAGGAGTCGGAGGAATTATATACATTATATACGAAAAATGGAAAAGTCACCGTCATCACAGGTGAGCCTGGTTTTTTCTCGGATTATCCCAGCTTTTATACTGCAGATTTTTATTTATGTACTAGTTATGTAATCACTTTTTGTTTCCTATTTGTTTGCAGTTACAGGAGTAGAGCTCTTGAAACTCTCTTGAATTGTGCTCCTCAAAGTAATTTCACTGTTCAACCACCCTAAGGCTAAAGAAAAACTTCCTTTGGTTCATCTGTGTCTTCAGCTTCCACCTGTGTTGCCTTGATCCTTGTACCCTTAATTCAAACAGTCTGTTTTCTATCTGCCCTATCAGTTCCTCTTAAGATTTTGTATGGTGTAATCATGTCTCTTATTGTCCTTGTTTTTTCTACTTTTCCTTGTAGTGTAGTCCTCTTGGTTCTGGCACTAATCTTGTTGTGGGCCTTTTTTGAGAATCTGCTTTTGCTTGACCAGATGTGGGCTCCATCTTGGGGCTGCATAACTGATTGGAATAACATATGTTGTATATAATGTTCTGCAGGATTTTTTGTTAAAGATCTTGAATACCATTGGTGTTGCATTGTTTGTGTAGTTCTGGTGATATGCTTTATTATATTCATCCCTAGGTCCTTTCCACACTGATACTGTATTTGCAGCTTCTCTCTGCCCTCGCCTTCTCTAATTTGCAAGGCCTTGTATTTGTTGGGGTTTAACTCTAAAGTACTTGCAGTCTGTTCAGATCTTCCTGGAGTTTATCATCCTCTCATGTTCTTCACTATCTTCTCGTATTATTCTCATTAGTTTTTACATTGTCCACAAACGGTGACATATGTATCAGATATCTTTCCCATGAGGATAGACTGAAGGTACTGAATATGCACTCTTTGGAAAGGTATGGAATTAGGGGGATATGACTTGGTGTATAAATGAAAGACAGGAATAAATATAGGAGATATAAATAACATGCTAAAAATATCTAACCAAGGCAGGACTTGCAGTAATGAATTCCAGCTGGAAAAAATTAGGTTTAGAAAAGCACAGGTTTGGTAATAGTTGTGGATGAGTGGAACAAACTCCCAAATAGCATCATTGAAGCAATAACCTTTCTTGGGTAGTTTTAAAAATAGGTTAGACAAGTACATGAGTGGATATGAGTTGGACCTACCTAGCATGGACCAACAGGCCTGCTTCATTTCTTTCTTATGTTAAATCAGGGCTCTACTGTATTTGTTTGACTTGGCTGTTCTTATTCCTCGTATGCTTAATATTGGTCTTGAGCTTAAAATAGTTTGTGGCGAGTTCAACAATATTATTACTGCTTCCCCATGAATCATGGGTAAGCAGTAAACCCACAAGGGTCATGTAGCACCCTGGGAATATATAGTAATCATGATTGATCTGAGGAAGGGGAGGACATTCCATATTCTTTGATAAAAGGGTTTTTAATCAGTATAAAGGCACTTGTCTCGAAAGGAGTAATTTGGCAAAATGAGTTTGCGACATGTATGAGTAATATCCTTGTATTTCATCTAGGAATGTTACCGTGCACTCCAGTTTGAAAGCGAAGATGAAGAAGATGGTTCGGATGATCATACTGCACCACTGGTCATGATGGATATAACTAATATGACTGTGAGTAAAGTTCAAAACAGTGTATGGGCTCCTGGCTCATTTCTTCATTGAAACATTAGTTCTTGGCTAAATCTTTCTTTTCTTGTCATTCCTTTATATGATAAAAGTTTTTTTTACCACACTCTAGCATACCTAATTGCCATAATTTCTTTTTCTTTTCAGTCAGGTTCATCTATGATCCAAGCTTCGTCTCAAGAATGGCACAAGCCAAATCTTCAACCAGTTAGCAAGAGTCTTTTACCCTTGCTTAAAACATGTTCAGGAATTCAGAGACTACCATATCTTAGAAATATGCAATCTGAGAATAACACATCCCAAACTCATGCACATAGCAACCAAGAAAACAAGAGTTTAGCAAGAACTAAGAGAAGTGTAATTAAAGCTGCTTTTGAAGGCTTGCAGATAAATTCATTGATATTAAAATCCAATGTTGATTGTTTCAAGAGTAGTAATTCTCAACAGGCATTAAATGCAGCCTCTCAAACTCCGAATGAATTAAAGACCAAAAATATGCAATGGCAGTCTGATAATAACACATCCCAAACTAATGCACATAGCAACCAAGAAAACAAGAGTTTAGCAAGAACTAAGAGAAGTTTAATTAAAGCTGCTTTTGAAGGTAATTATTCCAAGAGCTCTCAGATAAATTCATTGATATTAAAATCCACTGTAGATTCTTTCAATAGTAGTAATTCTCAGCAAGTATTAAATTCAATCTCCAAAACTATGAGTGAATTAAAGGACAATATGCAGTGGCATGATAAAGGATCCTCAAAAAAAGTGACTTTTGCTGAAGAGCCTGTAAGAAAAGGCCTTAGGAGAAAGAGTGCTAGTACATTGTGTATTCGAACACCCACACACAAAAATATTGGCAGAAATTCAAAAGTTAAGAGCACCTCAAAATTACCCATATCATCCAGAAGGCTGCAGTTCATTGACAGACCGGTACAAGAAACACATAGCACATGTGCTAAACAGTCAGTGTCTAAACCTACAGAGACTGGGGCATCTCTGAATGGAATTTTACCACAAATTATTGTAACTTCTCCATGTAAAGTACAGGTAATTCAGAACCAAGATGATGAGAGAAATGATTACAGTACTTGTCATGTTAAATGTGATGCAGCAGTCAACACAAAAATCAGTTTTGTCTGTGGCTCAAGTCCTGATGAGCAACTTGTAGCTAAAATCGAAAATCTGAATAAGGAACAAGAGGAAATAACTATAAAGGCAAATCTGCTATTGGAGCAAACTCGTGAAAGACGTCGTCAAATGAAGGAATTGGGTATAGTAAGTACAATCATGTTCTTTTTTTTATTACGGTACCATTTCGTTTTTTTATTGGTCTTATTTCCTCTTTTTACAAATTGTTCACTATATTTAAATTCGGTTATCTTTCTTCTTTCAACACGTCGGCCGTTTCCCACCAAGGCAGGGTGGCCCAAAAGGAAAAACGAAAGTTTCTCCTTTTACATTTAGTAATATATTCAGGAGAAGGGGTTACTAGCCCCTTGCTTCCGGCATTTTAGTCTCCTCTTAAGACACGCATGGCTTATGGAGGAAGAATTCTGTTCCACTTCCCCATGGAGATAAGAGGAAATAAGAACAAGAACTAGTAAGAAAATAGAAGAAAACCCAGAGGGGTGTGTATATATATGCTTGTACATGAATGTGTAGCGTGACCCAAGTGTAAGTAGAAGGAGCAAGATGTACCTGAAATCTTGCATGTTTATGAGACAGAAAAGACACCAGCAATCCTACCATCATGTAAAACAATTACAGGCTTTCGTTTTGCACTCACTTGCCAGAACGGTAGTACCTCCCTGGGCGGTTGCTATCGACCTACTACCTAGGTCGGTTTTCTGTTATATGCACTTAAAGCAGTGTGGGCATGTGCATTTTTCTAACTCGCTGTTGAAAATTTAAAAAAAAAAAAAAATTATTTTATTAAATAATAGATAATCTTTTCCCGATGGAAATGATACCAAAAGTACAAAATTTGATGGAAAACTTACTGAATTACGCTCTCACAAAGTTAGCAATCACGGCGATATTTTTGCATTGGCGATTTTGCCCACTTTGACCCCTATTTTCGGCCAATTCCATTGTTCCAGTCGAACAAACTCTGTTATTTTGCTAGAACTCCATTTGTTAATAATAATAATAATATTTTTATTTCAATGCATGTTACAAGTGTACATTGTTATTGGTAGTTACAATTATAAAACTGTAATGCAAGGAGAGCCACTGGCATGCCATGGCATTAGGGGCAGCTTATTCTAAAGACTTATTCACTAAAGACTTAATGCTAGAGAAATTGATTGAGTTTATTCTAGTTCTGTATTATTTAAAATTTCAATCTGATTATACATACAATAAAAAGACAATACAAGAGAAATTGGTTGAGTTTAGTTTAGTTGTATATTTTAATTCAAGTTACAATATGTTGATGCATTACTAGTATAATAACAATACTAGAAAATTTATGAGTTTCTTCTAGTTATATATTTTATTTCTATTTAACAAAATGATGATACTATAATATTTAAATGAACAATATGATGATATGATATTGCAACAAGTGTTAAGGAGGATGACATATAAATTGAGATTATCTTAAGTAAAATAACATTGGGTTTGAAAGTTTGTTACAGTATGAGTATTTAGTATAGTGTGAGTAGGTGATTTTTGAGAAGAGTCTTGAATTGATTTTCGGACAAGGTTAACTTAATATTTACTGGTAATGAATTCCAGATTCTGGGGCCCTTTATGTGCATAGAATTTTTACATTGGTTAGTATGGACTCGGGGTATGTCAAATAGTGATCTGTGTCTTGTGTCATGGTCGTGGGACCTATTAAAGTTGTTGAGGAGAATTTTGAGCGGAGGGTTGATATTAGCATGTAGAGTTTTATGTATGTAGATGGCACATGAATAGGTGTGAATATTTTTTACGGTGAGTAGTTTTAATGTTCTGAATATAGGTGGAGTATGTTGTCTAGAGTGGGAATTTGTTATCATCCTATCGATTGAGTGCAAGAAATCTCAAATTTACTGATTTCAACTACCCAATAAAGTGATCAGAAATTGGTAATTTGGCCAATTTCATACACAATTCAAGTAAGGACAATTTCAAAATAGGGGCCAGAATGATCAATGCAAACATTCCTAGCACTAAAATAACATCTCTGTTCATTAGTCACGTCTCCAGGCCCCTCTTAATTATGCTTGCTTTCCATTTTGAATTTTTATTGACACAAAAAATAGAAGATTTACTGTTATGCAGACTACTGCATTATTGTAAAAATGGTATAAATAATATCAGCGCACTTGTGAAAGAATATTAGACTCACCAGTTGACGTGTATTGGACTTATGGCATGATTTGTTTACTCTTGAACATCGGCAAAAATCTAACATTTCTGCTAATTTGAGCTCAATTTCAAGGTACTTTTATTCCAAAAACCATTCAAAATCATCTCTATTTCTGTAATATATCTTCCATTCTATCAAATGAGACCAAGATACGAAAATACACCGCAAAGTCAGTGTTTTAAACCAAAAACACTATCGTTTTTTTTTTCTCATGCACTGCCTGCTGCAGGATTTTTTTTATACTGCGCACACTGACCACTCAAGACCCATTCTCTCTTATGTAGGTCTACCAGCTTTCTCCTGCTAGATTTGAAGCTGCTAGAATTTTGGCGTAGTACTACGGCACCAACTCTGGCTTGTAAGCCATAGTACTACGGCACCAACAGTGAAAGGGTTAAGAATATATGTTGAGCTTCCTCTCCATTTACTATTCATTTTAGCTTCCTATCTCCCATTCTCTAATGGATAAAAATTTTCCATGTCAAACATGAACTGTCCCAAAAACCCAGACCTCATTTTCAGCTTATAGGCCATTCAGGTTACACCCATTTGTAGTTCAATAGAGACAAAAAATGAATTATATGCCCTGTATTCATCATGTAATCCTGGTAGAAAAGGCCCATCAAAATTAAAAAAAAAAAATAGTTACTACTGTACTGTGTATGAAAATGGGGTAGATACTTTTTTCTTTTCTTTCAGGTCACCCTACCTCAATGGCTGTTCCCTACTGAGGTAGGGTGACCTGAAAAAGAAGCCCTTTCACCATCATTTTCTTGCTATAGGTGGACTGATACTACATTTCAGATGCCTCTCCAGACTCCCATATCCATACCCCTCCTTCAAAGTACAGGCACTGTACTTCCCACCTCCAGGACTCTTAAGTTCGGCTGTACTAGTTTCCCTGAATCCCTTCATAAATGTTACCTCATTCTCACATATGCCTGTTAGATGTGAAAGCTCATTAAGGAAGGAGACAGTTTTAAAAAGATAAAAGCAATTAGTGAATGGAAGGTGGGCTAGAGAAAGTGCAGGAAATGAGGTCATGGAGGTATGGAATAAACTTAGGAATGCATTGCTGGAGTGTGCAGTAGAGGTTTGAGTATAGGAGAGTGGGTGTTGATGGAAAGAGGAGCAGTTGGTGGAACATTGAGGTAAATATACATAGTGGTAAGAGAAAAAAATGGGATACAAGTGTTTGTAATGTAAAAATAGACTGAAGGCAGATTTTTATGGAGAGGAAAGGAGTAGTGAGGGAGTGCAAAATGAGAGTGAGAGAATGTGCAAGTCTTCAGGCAATTTTGCTGAGAATAAGCTGTTTTTGGAGAGATCAATATGGGGAGAAGAGAGCCTGAAGAACAAATGGACTTAGCAATTAAGAATGAAAGAGGGGAGATGTTAGATGTGGAGGTATTGGAAAGATGGAGAGGATATTTTGACTAGTTGTTGAATGTTAAAGAGGAGGGGGAAGTGGTGATTTCATGCATGGGACAGGGAGGAATAACATCACATAAGAGTGAGGAGCCGGAGGTGGATGTAGAAAAAGTGCATGAAGCAGTGGGCAGAATGAAAGAGGGTAAAGCAGTTGGGATAAATGAGGTTAAGGCAGAGATGTTAAAACCAGGTGGAGATAATGTGATATAAAGTGGTTGATGTGTTCGGTATATGCTTGAAAGGAAGGTACCAAATGACAGCCCTGCATAGTTCCCTTGTATAAGGTAAAAGGGGACAAGAGAGAATGTAAGAATTATAGGGGGATAAGCCTGCCGAGTTCTCCATGGGGAAGTGGAACAGAGTTCTTCATCCGTAAGCCATGCGTGTCGTAAGAGGCGACTAAAATGCCAGGAGCAAGGGGCTAGTAACCCTTTCTCCTGTATACATTACTAAAGTTAAAAAAAAAAAACTTTTTTTTTTTCTTTTTGGGCCACTCTACTTCAGTGTGATATGGCCGGTTTGTTGAAAAAAATAAAAGTCTGCCGAGTATACGAGGTAAAGTTTTCAGTACAATTAACATTGAAAGGGCTATGTGTAAAGCAAAGTAGGACAGCAGAGGAGCAGGGAGGATTCAGAAAGGGTAAGGGACATGTAAACCAAGTGTGTATATTGAAGCATATAACTAAGTGAGCAATACCTAGATAGGGGTAAAGAGCTGTTTGTTGCATTTATGGATTTTAAAAAGGCATATGATAGGGAATTCTTGTGGCAGATGTTGCAAATGTATAGAATAGGAGGTAGGTTACTAAAACCGTTCAAGTGTTTATTCATAACGAGGTGCAAGTCGAGGTATGTAGGAGGGGGGAGGGACTGTTTAATAATGAAAATAAGACTTAAACTGGGATGTATGATGTCACCATAGTTCTTGGTGACATTTGTGACCTGTTAAAGTGAATTGATAAATGCATCAGTATAGCTAAATAAGATAGTTACTGAATGTGGATTCAGGAAAAAACAAGAATTTATTTTTTGAAAAATCTCTACACTGTCAGCACTTAATTTCTTGGGATGGGACTGTGAAACGGTTAAGTCCAGAATTGTTCATTATTGTTATGATCCACTGGGTAAATTGATTCTAGATGTAATAGTCTTTTAAATCAATTTTTTTGTTATTGTTATGGACAGTTCTGCATTTAATGCAATGCTAAATTCTTAATTGTTTTTTTTTTTTATCATCATTTTGACAATCTACTTTAACGGGCATCCTGTTCCCCCCAAATAGTTCATTAAATCAAGGGTTCACTATAGGTTCACTGTTTTCATCTTAATGGAGGGAACCTACCCACCTCATGGGGCAGAAATATCATTGTTGACAAAAGCTGCTCACACTTGTAATGTAAATGTATACAGTGATAACTCTCATATCCGGCCTGCCATCATCCGAACCTCGCCAATATCCGAACAGGTCCTGGGAAAGGGCAAAATTCTAAAATTATTACCAAAACATCTGAACAGCCGTTTGGATACGGCAGAAGGCCGAATCAAACTTGGCATGCACTTTAGTGTACTGGTTGGCCACTAGGAGCCGTGCTCTTTGGCACCCCCGTGATAAGATTATGGCCTACATAAGCGAGTTTTCTGCTGCCTCAAAAACTGTAAAAAGTGCCGAAAGAAAAGTGATGGCAAAGCCGCAGAGCTTGGAACTCGATCAGTGCGTGATGAAGTGGTACTTACAACAACGTGGTAGTGGTATTATGGTTTATGGCGCCGAACTTAAAATGGCTACAGAAGACGATGTGCAGGACTGGCTAGAGTGTGACGAAGACAACCCTGGTGTGTAGTCTCTGATGGATGCAGAGATTGCAGAATCGGTGTTGCATCCAGAACATTCCAAAAGTGACGATGACCCAATGCCTCCAAGACCAAAAAATTCAGCAGCAAGGGCAGGTGTCAAAACACTTGGAGTATTTGGAGCAACCACTGTCCACAGCCCATTTGAAAAGTTATGGTCCTGTGGTCCGTGAAATCTGGGAGGCTGTTATTCGAGCCCAGAGTGTCTGGTCTCGCCACCAAACGACATTGGACTCTTGTTTTAAACCTACAACGCCGTTGCCGATATGACGGGGTATGGATGGCGATATGACGGTACGGATGTGCATTTTTCTCCCTCAATTATCCGGAAACTCTGTGTTTCCGAACCGGTCTCGGCCCATATAGTTCGGATATGAGAGATATCACTGTATATACACATCTGTACTTAAAACTGTACTTGCATGTTATTTTTACAGATGACTCGTTTTGCCACTTCCATATCTCCTTTGAAAAGACTGCAAAAGTTGTTACATGATAAAGATCATTTTGTGGAAGAGAGAGATTCACCCATCTTAAGGATATTGGTATGTATTGTGGTAATTTTTTCTTCTGTGGTGTCTGATATGTTTTAATGAAAATGGCAGTACATACCTACTATAAATGTCTTTAGTAGGAAATGTCTTATGGTGTTGTCAAGTTTATTTTTTTTGTACTTTCAAAATGATAAATTAATTAGACGTTTTTATAAAAACTTGGAATGTGCTCGTTTTTATTTTATTCACTGCTTCCCTGTTTAAACCTTTTGGTGGTTATTTGTGGAATGTGTTTCAAGTTCTGTCCAGCATTCATCAGTGGAAAACATCCGACGTGTTTAAAAAAAAAAAAAAAATATGCGCGCACACTCCCTCACTTTCAACAAACCAGCCGTATCCCACTGAGGCAAGGTGGCCCAAAAGGAAAAATGAAAGTTTCTCCTTTTAAATTTAGTAATATATACAGAGGTTACTAGCCCCTTGCTCCTGAGATTTTAATTGCCTCTTACGACACACATGGCTTAGAGGAAGAATTCTGTTCCACTTTCCCATGGGGATAAAAAATAAAATAGAACAAGAACTAGTAAGAAAATAGAAGAAATCCCAGAGGGGTGTGCATATATATGCTTGTACATGCATGTGTAGTGTGACTTAAATGTAAGTAGAAGTAGCAAGACATACCTGAAACCTTGCATGTTTGAGACAGAAAGACACCAGCAATCCTTCCATCATTTAAAACTATTACAGGTTTCTGTTACACACTCGGTAGGATGGTAATACCTCCCTGGGTGATTGCTGTCTACCAGCCACTCTCTCGTACCCTTCTTTAATAAATTGCTTGCTCAGAAAGTTATTGGCAAAGTGTAGGCACTTTGCCAATAATTTTAATGAAGTTTTTTTTCTTTGCAATACTCAAGAGTGACAGTATGATCATAAGCTTAAGAAAAGAGGTGTTTTCAACCAAGACTTGATAGCATAAACAAATTCCTGATTCTTAACAGATGCTGGCAATCTGTTGAAGACTAGGAATTATACAAGAAAAGGCTGCTTCTGCAAATTATTTTTCCTCAACAGCATGATTCTTAATCAGTCCAAACAGGTTTACCTGGAGACCTGGAGTTTACCTGGAGAGAGTTCCAGGGGTCAACACCCCTGTGGCCTGGTCTGTGACCAGGCCACTGGTTTGAAGCAATTTGCAGAAAGAGTCCCAAGCCGGATGTAAAAAGTACAAGCAAAATACTCGAGTTCATTAAACTTAACTTTAACCCTTTGTTTGTCGTATATATACGTCTTATGAGCCAATATTTTGGATGTATTTAAACGCGTAAATTCTAACGGCTTCAAATGAAGCGGGAGAAAGCTGATAGGCCTACATGTGAGAGAATGGGTCTGCATGGTGGGCGTGCGCAGTATGAAAAAAATCGGGGACTCTGTGGTGCATTGTGGGAGCGCCATGTTTGTAGTCCTTGTTCACCATGCCTCGCGGTAAGAAGTACCTCACTCCCCGGCAAATTGGAGGTCTTCTCTTCCCAAGTGATAGTTCTAACAGCGATGGAAGTGCCAGTGAAAGTGAATTCCATGGTTTTCAAAAGGGTGTGACCGAAAGCAGTGCCTAGGATAACATAATTAGTGATGAAAACCCAGATGACCCACAACCTTCCACCTCTGGTGCTGGGCTGTCTCATTCACGTTCACTTGTACCAGGACAAAAGAAGAAAATATTTCACCGTGTACAGGACTGATGTTAGCAGTGTAAGTGATGATGCCAGTGATTTCAAAGTTAATGAAAGCAGTTCTAGTGGCGACAGTTAAGGAGAGTATTCTCCAGTGAAGCAGCAGTAGGACGCTACATGCGTTCTGGTAGTGTGCCATATGCTATTCCAAGGAAAAGGAGTAAATCTCGGAGTACATCTCTTGACCCTACACCACGAATTGATAATGATGATGACGATATTGTTACAATGGGGATGCATAATGTGCGTGGGGCAGCAGGTAGTGGTGGTGGTGGTGGCATGAGTCATGTGGCACCACGAGCGGGCCACGCTGCTAACTCGGTACAGCCACAACCACCCTCAACCACCCCCACACTTCCACAACCTGCACAACCACAACCACCTTTCAATATCCAGTACCCAGCAGACCGCATCTGGGATTGGCAGCAAGGTGACAATTTTGTTCCCAATCCCCATGACTTTGATGAAACACAAAGTGGAATACGGCCATCGTGTACACTTGGGAACAATGGTACTGAACTAGAATGCTTTCAGTTATTCTTCGATGAACCCCTGATGGACATTACAGTGGTCCTTCGGTTTTTGGTCATCTCCAAACTCAAACATTTATGTAAGTGTATTTTCGTAAGTGCTTTTGCAAGTGTATTTTTGGGGGTCTGAAATAGACTAACCTACGTGACATTATTTCTTAAGGAAGTAAATTCATTCGGTAATGGCACTTGAGCAGTATTCTGGAAAGAATTTTCGGCGAAAACAGAGGGTCCACAGTATTGTCAGGGAAAGCAACACATACTATGAGTACACCATGGCAAACACATTTCTTTCACCAAATTCACGGCTACACCAGTGGAAGGACACAACTGTGGCAGAGATGTACTTGTTCTTTGCCACAATAATGCTTATGCCACATGTGTATAAGCACACTGTCACCACATACTGGTCAACAGAATGCCTGATTTCAACCCCAGGTTTTAGTGATATTATACCAGTGAATCGATTTTTGATACTGTTACGTATGCTACACTTCTCAGACAAAACAAGGCCTGACAGAAACGACAGGTTATATAAGATCAGGAATGTGTTCATGTACCAGAAACAAAAGTACTGTATGTATTTTTATCCCTTCAGGAAGCTTGTTATTGATGAGTCTTTGATTTTGTTCAAAGGCAGACTGTCATTCAAGCAGTATATACCAAGCAAGAGGAAACTTTGGTATAAAGTTATTTGTACTGTGTGATTGCAAAAGTGGTTTGGTTCTGGATCTAATTGTGTACACTGGCAGTAATACATTAAGAGATACCACAAAGTTATTGGGTATCTCTGGTGATGTGGTTAGAACAATGATGGAATCATATCTTGGTAAGGGGCATATATTATATACTGATAACTGGTACACAAGCCCTTTACTCAGTGATTTCTTGCGAGTGAACATGACGTGTGTGGGGCACAGTGCATGGAAATCGTAAACATATGCCTAGGTTCAATGCTGGCACTCGTAGAGGTGAAGTGCAGGTGTTTGCTGCCAATGACATCATGGCATTTCGATGGAAAGACAAACGTGATGTCACATTGTTGACATCAGTTCACGGACACGAAATGGTAGACAGTGGAAGACAGAATAGAGACCAATGAACCCATTCTAAAACCTGCAGCTGTGATGGACTACAACCTCAATATGCGCTTAGTGGACAAATGTGACATGCAGATTGGGTTTGCTGATGTGTCCGCAAGAGTTATAAGTGGTACAAAAAACTCTTTCCATCTTCTTGACATTTCCATGCTGAATGCTTATAACATGTACAAGTTGAAGACCAACAACAAACCCAAATATGGTGAATTTTGTTTGTCAGTCATCAGACAAATAATATTCAAGTAGCAAGGAACAACACCTGCAATAGACCAGCGCCCACGAAATTATCAACACATGCCCTCTCGTCTGAGGCCTGGTGATCACTACCCCATACAACTGCCTGCTACTACTTTCAAGAAAAGTGCTCAGAAGAGGTGTTTTGTCTGTAAACATACCACAAAATGCCCACAAAAATGCAGACACGCTCGTTTTATGTGTAAAGAGTGTAAAACTCCACTGTGCATATACCCATGTTTCAAAGAATTCCACAAGCTGCAGGAGTTCTAGGAAAGTGTCCAGTGACTGTACATTTGTATATACAGTGGTACCTCGAGTTACGATGGTCCCCAAAATCGCCCTTTTATGTAAGTTTATTTTTTTAAATGCTTTTGTAGGTATATTTTTGGGGGTGTAAAAGGACTAGTCTATTTTACATTATTCCTTATGGGGATAAATTCGTTTGGTAATGGCACTTGAACAGCATTCTCGAACGAAAAAATATCGTAACTCGAGGTACCACTGTATACAGTGCTCCCTCGGTTTTCGGTCATCTCCAAACTTGAACATTTATGTAAGTGTATTTTCGTAAGTGTTTTTGCAAGTGTATTTTTGGGGGTCTGAAATAGACTAACCTACGTGACATTATTTCTTAAGGAAGTAAATTCGTTCGGTAATGGCACTTGAGCAGCATTCTGGAAAGAATTTTCGACGAAAACCGAGGGTCCACTGTATACTGTATTATAGAACAATAGTAATGAACATTTTTTTTTTTTTTGTGTAAACAAGTTTTGTAAACAATATAAAGATACTAATGTTTATGCGATTATTGTGTTGCATACAAGTGAATACTGTATATATACATTGCACCTTACTTTGGTCTCTCAGGCCACATAATAATAATAATAATATAATAATAATATTTTTATTTGGACATGATACAAAGAATTACATTTGGTTATTGAGATTACATTAGGTGTACATGCCAAAAAACCCTAGTATGCAGGGCATTTTGGGCAGACTTAAAATTAACTTAAAACTAAATTGTAAGAATTTTTGTAGATAGTATACAATGAGTAAAGGTGAGTATTTAAGCTATGAAATTTGAACATAGTTTTGTACTTTTGTCTTCATTATAAAATTAATTAAATCAGATTAAACAAATTAAAGCAATAATAATAATAAAATAATAAAAAGTTATGGTTGATAATTTATAAAATAAGTAAAGTTGCATATCTAAGTTATAAAGTTTGAATATAAGTTGAACATATCAATTAATTGTAGCAATTTATTGCAGCAATGCAACTAATTGAGTGAGATAACAATTTAAAACAATTAATTGCATTGCAGTTAGTTTACGTGGTCATTATAATGTAAGTGTTGTGGGAATAATTAGCTAAGTAAGTATTATTCATAACAGGTTTTACATTCATTCATTCATTCGTTCATTCATACATTACATTGACTTGAATAGTCAGGTTTTACGTTAAGTGATTATTCTACTTTGCTGGGAATGGTTGATATGGAGCAATTAGCTTTGGGTGAGAAGGTGGTTTTTTAGCATCGTTTTGAATTGGGGTACAGGTAGGGTTTCTTTGGCAATGACAGGTAATGAATTCCAAATTTTCGTGCCTTTTATGTGCATTGAGTTTTTACATAGTGTTAGGTGGACACGGGGAACATCGAGGAGTGATCTGTGTCTAGTGTTATGGTCATGTGTCCTGTTAAAATTAGTAAGGAGAAGTTTGAGTGGTGGGTTAATATCTGCATAGAGTGTTCTATGTATGTAATAGGCACAGTAAAAAGTATGGATGTCTTGTATGGTGAGTAAGTTTAGGTTTTTGAATATTGGTGGAGTATGTTGCCTGGAGTGAGAATTTGTTATCTACGAATGGAAATAAACAAAAGCTTACTGAGTGAGCCTCCATATCTCTGTAAGTATTGATCGCAAAATATTTTTTTTTAGGATAAAAACAATCAGATAAATAATCTTAACATTTTGATAAGAAATTTTTTTTTTTTTTTTTTTAGAATATTTCCCGACATAGAATGACAGTTTCAGAAAGGGGTCTCCCGACAGTCAAAGGGTTAATTGCTAACTTGATGGATTTCAGTCGCTGCACAATCAAAGAAAGGTAACCCCATATTTGCATAACCCCAGTCCCCTGTACCTCAGGGCATGTAATTGGCAGAGTGCAAACATACGAGGTGCTATGAAAAAGTTCCCGTATTCAAATTTTCATGTGCTTCCTGGGTAAAATATGGCATTGGCATAGATCTTGCTGTGCAGTACACCCCTTTGTGAAGAATGTTGCAAATTTGTGTGGCTTGTCATTCCTGTCTAGCCATCTAGTGTAATATTCACAAGATTTTTTAATGTTCATTGCTTAGTGGTATTGCTTTACTTTCTCAATCTAATTAGCTTGGAATGAGGTACACATTGAAAGGGAATCTTGCAAAAATCTTTATGCACAGTGCCATCTACTTTTTCAAAAATTTTATTTGTAAAATCATTCACTGTTGTTTGCCCTCTTGCATTATCTGCTAATCACTCTTCTTTGTCTAGTTTATTTAATTCCTTGATCATTTAGTTCATATCACCTACTGAAACCTTTTGCTTCACTCAAATACACTTTAATCACAAAGGTGATTAAGTGTATTTGACAAGAGCCAAAATAAATAAACATTCACGTGCACCGTCCCTCACTGAGCTCACAAGTGCTGCTGATACTGGACTCCGGTTTGGCAGTTTGATTCATCTTGTGGAAAAAGGTTTCTTTTACTTTTATAGGTTTGGCTAGAAGAGAAAATTCCAGCTTATCTGTTTGGAAGCATTCATTGTGGAATGTTAAATTTTCAGTTTAACTGGCTTTGGATTAACAGAATTCAACTGCATTTTAGTTTAGGTTTCTCTAGCTTTGTCAATGGAGCCTACATTGTACCAATGCCCCTCTTTCAGATTTGTATTAAGATTTCAATGCACTATTTTAATCACAGCTAGGTAATGATGGTGAATGTTTCCATTATTGAGTTGCCTTTCCTTGGTGTGAAATGACTGATGTTTTATAAAAGCCTATTTGTTGTGATAATTAATTTTTCATAAAAAGTGCAAATACTGTACAAAGCAATTAACGTATTTCTTTGCACACAGGATAATTCTTCTATGAACAGGAATACATTTCCTTATGAGGCATCATTAAACAGTGACATTAACTGTGCTGATGATAGCTCAAATGCAGTTGATCTGATGGATCCTAACTTGAGTGTTCAGGAATGTGATATGTCCTACGGCATTGCAAGTGACTCGTTTTGGAATGATTTGAAACGTGACAACAGGTTAGTAGTTATATATAATTTAATAGTAATTACAGTGGAACCTCGGTTTTTGTTTGCCCTAGTTTTCGTCGAGTTCGGTTTTTTACTATTTTTTTGTCAAAATAGTCCCAGTTTTCGTTCATCACCTCTGTTTTCGTCCGCCGTACTGAACGTGTCCGCCTGCCCACGCCCACACAAAGCATCCCACGCATGCATTCTGAGTCAGTCTGGCTTTGATTCTCGTCAAGTGAACATTACCCTTCGCGTTCATACAAAACATTTCATAATCCATTATTTTTTGTGCTTGTTTATTGAGTGCGACTATTAAATAAGCCACCATGGGGCCAAAGAAAGTTCCGAGTGCCAGCCCTTTGATAAAGAAGGCGAGGAACACGATAGAATTCATGAAAGAACTAGTAGCAAAGTTCAAAAGTGGCGTACGAGTGGCCAGGATGTGGAAGAGTTGGACGACCACAGGGAAGAGCTAACCACTGAAGACCTGCAACACCTTCAACTGGAACAGCAACAGATCGCAGCTGAGGAAATTACTTCCGAGGAGGAGGAAAAGAGAGGGGAGAATGTGCCTTCTTCAGTGATTAAGGACAATTGTGCAAAGGGGAGCGAGTTGCAAAGTTTTGTGGAGAAATATCACCCTAACAAAGCTATTGCAAGCAATGTCTGCAACATGTTCAATGACAATGCCTTGTCCCATTTTAGGCAAATCTTAGAGATGCCAGAAACAGGCCTCTGGACAGATTTTTTGTGTGACAGGGGTAGTGACTCTCAAGCTGGTCCTAGTGCCAGTAAAAGACAAAGAAGGGAAGCAATCCCAGATAGGGACTTGATACCTGAAGTCCTTATGGAAGGGGGATTCCCCTTCCAAACAATACACACTCCTCCTCCTCGCCGTCTTTCATACGCCAACAAGTCTTCAATAAAAAAAGTGAATTAAATGTATATTTATCAATTTCATTAGTGCTTTATATTCTCATTGTTTTCTGTATGTAAAACTATAGTTATTCTCTATAAAATGTATATTTTGTTGATACTTTTGGGTGTCTGGAACGGATTAATTGGATTTACATTATTTCTTATGGAAAATATTGCTTCAGTTTTCGTCTAATTCATTTTTTGTCAGACTTTCTGGAACGAATTAAAGACAAAAACCGAGGTTCCACTGCATTTTACAGTAAACCCCTTTTATAATGTGACTTAAAAAAGCACAATTTTTATTGAAATGTGATTGAAAAGGTACAACCAAAAATTTTGATAGCATGCAAAAATCTTGATATTACATGCATAAAGAGTAAAGTAAATAGCTAACACAAATTGTGGTACTGCTCACTGTAGGTTTCCATAGCATGCAGTTGTGTGCAAAATCTGGAAATTTTCCCTTTTAATTCCAGGTGGGCTTTTGAGTTTAGTTTGGATAGGCACATCATCCTTCCTCACTGCCATCCATGTCGCCTACCATTGTTTTCTAGGAGCATCGCCTACCTTATGCACTCTTAAGTGATTTTTGGATATTTTTGTCAGCCCATCTAGTATCTGGGCACCCAAGAGGTAGTACTAGTGATACTGGAAGTACCAAGAAGAAAAATAAACATGAATCTATAACAGTATTGAAGAAAGTGAGTTTTAAATGTACAGTATTTCAAGGTGCTGTATGTGTGATGGAGAATGCCCACACTTTTGGTCTGTATCAACCATTCATGCAACTAGAGACTGAAAAGAAACTGAGAGCTTGTGCAATGAGTAGTACAAATTGTGACTCTGTTAAAATGAATGCCAAAGAAGTCACTACAACCAAATATGACAGTTATTGAATGTGTGGATTAACCCTTTGTGTTTGTCCTCTTGTTTCACAGCTTTGAAGCCAGTGTCGGTCCTGTAGTATGACACCATGAGCTCAGCTCACTCAGATAAGCTGTGAGTGGTAAATTTGGGCCTAGACATGAGAGAATGGGTCTGTGCAGTAAGTGTGCACCATATAAAAAAATCCTGCATCGCATAATGGGGGAAAAAAACTGCGACCGTGTTTTTGGTTTAAAACAGCGACTTTGCTATGTATTTTCATATGGTTTTTATGGTTGTATTCTCGGTTTCTTGATATCATTTGATAGAAATAGAGATGATTTTAATTAGTTTCAGGACTGAAAGCAACTTGAATTTAGGCTCAAAGTAGTGGAAATGTTCGATTTTTGCCAATATTCCAGAGTACACAAATGACATCACTTGTCCAGCATGCGTCCAGCTGGCCAGTCTAATACTCATTTAGGAATGCACTGACATTATTTATACAATTATTACAGTAATGCAGTAGTCTGCATAAAAGTAAAATTTCTATTTTTTTGTGTGAATAAAAATTCAAAATGAAAGTGTAATATAAAAAGGGCCTTGAGACATGAGTAAGGAGTAGAGGAAATTTTTATTTAGTGCCAGGCATGCCTACATTGTTTATTCTGGACCCTGTTTTCAAATTGTCAATTGTTGAATTTTGTGTGAAATTTGCCAAATTATCTATTTCTGATCACTATTGGGTAGTTGAAATAGGTAAATGGGCAGTTTTTTGTACTCGTTCAATAGAATAGAAGGAATACTAGCAAAATAGTCTAGTTTGGTTGACTGGAATAATGGAATTTGCCCCAAAAAAGCGTAAGGTAAATATCGTCGAGACTGCTAATTTTGCAAGAGCATAATTCCATTAGTTTCCCATCAAATTTTGTACTTGTTGGTTTCATTACCTTCAGAAAATGATTCTTATTTAATTTTTTTTAACCCTGGGAGCAAGTTTGTGAGCAGGGTGATGTCACTGAAAAGGTTAAGGAGAAAACAAAGAAAGGGCCCCTGCTTAGTGTTGAGGCACAGTCCTTTCTTATGATAACACTGTGTGCGAGAAGGAAGGAAAATCTTCGCAACAGTATGTGTGGTGCTGAACTGTTTGTAAGGTTTAAAAAGCACAATCTGCTTCACTGCGTAGTTTAGTGCTGAGGGTGTCTCGGATGCTGGAAGTGACCCTGCTGTCTCCGAAATTATTTTTAGGAATGCTCACAGTAGGTAGTTGGTTGGTAAACAGCAGCCACCAAGGAAAGGTACTACCACCCTGCCATATGAGCATGAAACTGAAAACTATTCCTTTTACGCTGGTGGGATTGCTGGTCTCTTTCTGTCTCACAAAAATGTAAGATGACAAATTTTGCTGTTGCTGCTGCTGCCCTGTGCTATGCATAAGAATATAAGAAATTAAGAGCACTGCAGCAGGCATTAATTATCATTATTTTTATTTGAATGCACTATGAACTGCATTTTGAGGTGTTTGTGTGATTGTGTCAGCATATTTTGGGGCAGAGATAATATGTGATGCTTATTTTATTAATCCTTCAAAATACAGTTGTACCCTGGATTTCGTCAATAATTCGTTCCAGAAGGCTGTTCGAGTGCCGTTACCGAACAAATTTGTTCCCATAAGGACGAATGTAAATTAGATTAGTCAGTTTCAGACCCCCAAAAATACACTTACAAAAGCACTTACAAAAATACACTTACATAATTGTTCGAGTTGGGAGCTATACGAAATCCGGGGTACCACTACTTATTACTAGTTTTTTTAGTCTCATTGCCCTCTTGAATGTCTAAAATAGTTTTCCTCTTTTGCATAAATGCACTTATGTAAAATATCAGTGCATGTGGTGGAAAATAAGAGGGAAAAATAATAAATATTTAGCTTTGCAGACTTGTAATTGTTAAAATGGTATAAAATGCCAACAAATTGAAGAGTAAGATAAATGTGCAACACTTTAGCACCTTTATTGACAAAATTCTTTGCTTGCACAGTAGGCTTTTTCAGTCAGATATTGAGGTGATGACGTACATTACTAGAGACAAAGAGAAATAGAAGTAATTTTGAGGTGAAAAGTCCCTCAGGTAGGTTGGTAGACAGCAACCACCCAGAGAGGTACTACCATCCTGCCAAGTGAGTGTGAAACAGAAACCTGTAACTGTTTTACATGATGGTAGGATTGCTGGTGTCCTGAAATTTTGCTCGTATCCAGAAACAAAAAATCGGCCGAGCAACTGCTCGTATCCTGAAAAACTCTGTATGGTGGGGCACTCATAAGCCGAGGTTCCACTGTATTTGGGAGTGAACGTGTTGGCAGATGGGTCTATGAAGGATGAGGTGAATCATAGAATTGATGAGGGCAAAGGGTGAGTGGTGCACTTTGGAGTCTATGGTGACAAAGAACTTTGTCCGTGGAAGCAAAGAGGGGAATGTATGAGAGTATAGTTATACCAACACTTCTATATGGGTGTGAAGCACGGGTGGTGAATGTTGCAACAAGAAGACTGGAGGCAGTGGAGATGTCGTGTCTGAGGGCAATGTGTGGTGTGAATATAATGTAAAGAATTCGTAGATTGGAAATTAGGAGGAGGTGCAGGATTGCCAAAACTATTATCCAGAGGGCTGAGGAGGGGTTGTTGAGGTGGTTCGGACATGTAGAGAGGATGGAACAAAATAGAATGACTTTGAGAGTGTATAAATCTGTAGTGGAGGGAAGGCGGGTTAGGGGTTGACCTAGGAAAAGTTAGAGGGAAGAGGTAAAGGTGGTCGACTGGCTTGGACTTCCAGCAAGCATGCATGAGTGTATTTGATAGTGAATGGAGACAAAAGGTTTTTAGGACTTGATGTACTGTTGGAGTGTGAGCAAGGTAACATTTATGAAGGGATTCCGGGAAACCGGCAGGCCGGACTTGAGTCCTGGAGATGGGAAGTACAGTGTCTGCACTCTGAAGGACAAGTGTTAATGTTGCGGTTTTATAACTAGTGTGAGCACGCCTCTGGCAAGACACTGATGGAGTGAATGATGAAAGTTTTTTCTTTTTCGGGCCACCCTGCCTTGGTGGGAGACAGCCGATGTGTTAATAATAAAAAATGTCCCTCGGCCTTGATCAAAGATGTTTTGGCTAAAAAACTTGCCAATTTCTATAAAGGCTTTGCAGTTACCTCTGTACCTGACTGATGAAGCCTGCTGTGTTGGTGAAACATTTCTTCAGTAAAAATACATAAGTGTTTTATTTGTCTTTATCAAAATTATTATTATTAAATCTAAAAGTTGTTTACTGATATTCACCAAATAAACATGCATTCTCCACACATGGCATAAATGAACCTATGCAAGATGTAATTCCATTTAGTAAAAAAATAAAGAACTATTTATAGAAAAACTGTAATTTGAATGTTTGCAATTATTGTAACTGGATCAGCACTCGTAATTCATTATTTGGTTCGAACATGTCAAGTGTCATAAGTGTGGAGCATTGTGAGTCGGAACATAAAGTTGGAGACCTACTGTATATCTTCACTATTCTGAATTTTCAGTTTTTCTTTATTTCAGATTTTTACAAACACCAGGCAGAGCTACAGCACACAAGTTTTATCAGGAAATGCCTACGCAAACAGATGAAGAAATGTTAAGTGATGAAAATGAGCCAAAAAGTATATCGCCAGTTGCAGAGTTAGATGGTGAGTGTGAGAGGCCATCACTAGCACCTATGACCCCTCACTCTCACCAACAAGTCTCACAGTTAAAGTTAAGTTTAAAGAAGCAGTTAGAATTGTTATATGATTAACTGCCACAAAGATGGCTGGATCAATTACATACTAGTTTTCTGCATTTTTTTTTTCTTTAAAATGTGTGTTAGATATATTTTTTAACCCATATTCAGGTATTGATATTATACCAGGGATCAAAAATTTTAATGATCCAAGTATTGTAAAGGAAATGCAAGTAATATAGCCTAAAAATACCTGGGAATCCTGAAATTAGATATACAGTGGACCCCGGTTATCAGACATAATTCGTTTCAGAATGCTGTTCGAGTGCCGTTACCGAACGAATTTGATCCCATAAGGAATAATGTAAATTAGATTAGTCCGTTTAGACCCCCAAAAATATACTTACAAAAGCACTTACAAAAATATACTTACATAATTGTTCGAGTTGGGAGCAGTACGAAATCCGGGGTCCACTGTACGTACATACAATTGGGGTTTTTACTAGTTAAGTTTGTGTATACCAAATATATAAACATGTTGAAATATGAATCTCGTCCTTGGTGAAAAAGTTGAATGACAAGAAATATGGAATCTTTTTTTTTTTTTCTAGATGTATGCATTCATTAAGTACAATGTTTATTATAGTCATCCTTGGAAAGGTTGGAGGGAGAGAATAAAGGAGGTTTTATATGCAAGAGGCTTAGACATCCAGGAAACGTGTTAGATAGGAGTGAATGAAGGTAGGTGGTTTTTATGACTTGTGCTGTTGGAGTGCAAGCAAGGTAACGCATGAAGGAATTCCATGAAACTGGTTAGCTGTACTTGAGTCCTGGAAGTGTAAGTACAATGCCTGCACTTTGAAGGAGGGGTTTCGGATATTGGCTGTTTTGAATGACATCTAAACTGTTGTATCTGAGCACCTCTGCAAAGACAGTGATTATATATAAATGATGGTGAAAAGGATGAATGATGAAAGTTTTTTCTTTTTGGGTCACCCTGCCTCGGTGGGAAATGGCTGATGTGTTAAAAAAAAAATAGTTGCCTTAGTACTTTAACCAATGAAAGTTTTTTTTTCATTGTCCTAAATACAGTGGACACCCGGTGTTCGTGATGCTCCAAACTCTCCCTTTTATGTAAGTTTATTTTTGTAAGTGTATTTTTGGGGGTCTAAAAGGACTAGTCTAATTTACATTATTCCTTATGGGAATAAATTCGTTTGGTAATGGCACTTGAACAGCATTCTGGAACGAAAAAAATCGCGAGCACTGGGGGTCCACTGTAAATGCTTACATAAATTCAGAGTAATATTATAGACAAACTGGTAACAAATGGGATAAAACAAAACACTTGGCTAGGGAAGGTTTTATTATTGGAGAAAGATAAAAAAAAAATGAGTATTATCAACTGATAAAGGTTCATTGTTAACTGCCCTTATTTTACTCCTAGCTGAATTTGAGCTGTTGAAGTAAATGAAATATATTTTAAGGTTTTAATGTCTATGTAATTAAACTGTTGCACAATGAAAGTGAGACACTAATTACCTATTTGAGTTTGCATGAGGAGACCTCCAGCTTTTGGTCCCATCTCAATGTTGGAAAAATATTGTACTACAGTAGACCCTCATTTAGCACGGTAGTTACGGTCCTGAAAACATCGTGTTAGGTAAAATCGTGTTAGATAATTAAAAGAACATATGGGAAAAATAGGGTTACAGTCCTGGGAGTCCCCAAAAAGCCAAACAAGTTTTTTTTAGACCAACAGATCTTACAAAAATAAAAGTGAATATGTAATTGTAGTTCATTATCGTGATGTATTATGTTGTTTTTACTGCTTAAGACTACAAATGTAACAGAAATAATAGTATTTACCTTAAATTGTGGGTGCTGGTGTTTGTGGATGATTGTGAAGAGAGTGGAGAGTTATGCTGCGGCCCTACTGGGCTGAGGTGGATAGTAGATGTTCTGGAACTGAAGTCGATGGTTGTACTGAGTGTCTCTAACTTTAATAAAGTCATTCAGTAAGTCAGTCAAGTCATTCATTAAGTCAGTCAAGTCATTCATTAAGTCAGTCAAGTCATTCATTAAGTCAGTCAAGTCATTCATTAAGTCAGTCAAGCATTCATAAGTCAGTCAAGACATTCAGTAAGTCAGTCAAGACATTCAGTAAGTCAGTCAAGACATTCAGTAAGTCAGTCAAGACATTCAGTAAGTCAGTCAAGACATTCAGTAAGTCAGTCAAGACATTCAGTAAGTCAGTCAAGACATTCAGTAAGTCAGTCAAGACA